>JABSTQ010002451.1:0-126216 GCA_013358835.2 Ixodes persulcatus | reverse complement strand
TTTTATAAAAAAAAAGCACGGTTTCCTAGATTAATGTTTTTACCACGTTATGGTGCCCTATGTCGGACGTTGGAACTTGGTGGCGTCAAGATTCTTTACGCCACCAAGATGGCCACGTGCACAGTGCTGCCAGACTACCAAGCAGCTTTGCATATTGTCTATTGCCGTTCAAAGAAAAAGAAACCTCGAACTACTTTTCGTCGCAAATGGCACAGTTACCGCCAAATATGGCGGTAACGGGGTTTTTGTGGCCTCGTTACCGCCATATTTGTTTCGCAGGAGCCGTAGCCTCCACAGCTTGCCAAGTTATCGTAAAACAGAGCGAGCAATCGCAAGAGAGCTACGCTCTAAAAATTTCACTATGTCATTCTTTTGAGTGGAGGACGTGCACCGACAGGAAGAAAATGTCACAAGTGAAGTTCGACTACCTCGAGACGAGGGACACCACAGACGCCGCCGATTCTGGGTGATCGCACGACGGTGGCATAGCAGACGGTGCTTGCCTACTTCGAGGTGCTGCCGACAGATGGCGCAACGCATCGAAGGCGAGGACGCACCTTGAATACAAAAGCAAGCTAGTCAAAACATTAGAACATTTTGCATTACAGAGACTCGCGTAACGCTGAAGGAAGCGTAATAAAATCTTTCGGAAGATTGTCAGCTAAACCAAGCTATGGTGGGCTAAAGGCAACGTTATTAGATTAGCTCAGTTATGGAGCTGCTCATAGACGCTGCATGCACAAGCAGTAACCCCCCTCACCCACCACGACTCTCCTCACGTCGTTCAACGAGGGGAGGGGCTTAGAGCGATAAACTGGTATCCCGTCCATCAGGCAAAAGTGACCCCCACTTGGCTCAGGGCTGCCGTCATGTTGTGCAATTTTGACCACTAGACACGTGACCGTACCAAATCCTGGGGCTTTTACGCAAAACTGAGTCAAGATTTTTTTTTTTTTTTTTGCGATCGCTGTAAAAACATGATAAACTATTTTTTCGCTATTAACCCCGCAGGGTATAGCTCTTTTTCTTTTTTTGTCGTAAAAGCACATTTTGGACTTAAGAGGATATCTCAGTAGAATTTCATCTCCGATAGGAACTTTTCCGGAATCCAGATGGCTCTAGGGAGTACTCACCTGCTTACGCGATATAGTGCCTTTCAAAACAAAAATAAAGAAAAAGCTTCTCTTTTTGTTCCGGTTATCAGCGGACGGCTTGACCCTGAAAGCCCCCACTTAGCCCACCCATCGCGTCCCTCCGCCCTGCGAGCTGCGAGAATGGCTTTGTGGGCCTCCGAGGCCATCGCGAAGAGGGCCCTTTGTCCCATTCTTACCGGATTAGGAAAAAAAAAAAAAAAAACGCAGTTAGAGAACGCTTCTGTTGCAGATTGGGAAGAATTTGACGCTCACCAGAAAATTTACGTTGAGAAACTAAAAGATTGGAACTACACGAGCGGAACGAGGCAAACGACAGACAGAAGCCGTTCGAGACACTTTTGTGTAATGATGTATATTCAATTGATTTATTAGTGTAAATACAGTTTGTGTTTTGTTTTTGCGTTAATCGCCTGATTTAAATTCATCGAAAAAATGGACGTTTCATCGAACGCCGTTCCATCGAATCGCTGATGGCCGTTTCATCGAATGTCTTTTATATACAAAGTGTGAAAGATGCTCTTTTATGCACGGATTGAGTGCATTTTCGTGTTATTCACCCATTTCATCGTCAAGTTTTTAAATGTCCGAACTTGTAGCTGTTACAATTTATTTTGATGCAAGTAACCCATGAGGATATTTGTACCGATTTTTATGTTTGTTTCGCATATTGTGCTTATCTGTTCACCCCCTCTGTATTACCCGATGGGCCTTGAGGGTATTGTAACAAAAAATAAAAATAAGAAGTCGCACTCCCGGTAAGAGCGCACTCCAACTCATGGAGGCCAGAAGGCGACTTAGGTTTTGCGCAGGCGCAACAACTTTAGCCAGGTGAGCCTCCTAGCCTCTCATGTCTTTCTATTGATACTTTTTTATTTCCCGAAGCTTGCAGTAGCTAAAGCTGAGGTGCTATTTATGAAACTACAACGAAACATTGTTTTTTTTTTGTTTTTTTTTTTAGTTCTAAGGCTCAATGAAGTCAAAGGTAAGTGCGTCACTTCAAATTTTATTTGAAAACTTTCGGGGGTTCATGTGTTCGTGCGACAGCCATTCACCGTTTCAAATGATGAGCAATTGCTATCAAAAAGTCCCCCACAGCCGTGCTCCGTCGGTTCTCATAAAAAAGGCGAACCTTCTCATTTCTTGCCGCTATGGCCTTCTTCTGGCGAGGAGGCTCTTGAGAACTCAGCATCGCCCCCAGCTTGTCTGCCGTCAGTTGATGTTGTGCGGCGATGCAAGTCAAAAACTTCCAGAACCCGGGATGGGCACCTCCGACCAGCTTCAGGAAGCGGGAATGCCACCCTGGCGTTTGATAAGACGGCGTTCGATAAAACGGCGTTCGATGAAACGGCTTCGATGAAACGGTGTCGATGAAACGACGTTCGATGAAACGGCATTCGATGAAACGGCTTCGATGAAACGGCGTTCGACGAAACGGCGTTCGATGAAATGTCCGGTCCCACATTTGGCTCGGTTCTTCAGCTATGTTGCGTTCCGAGATTTTTCGTACAATACGATTTCCAAATAGCATGTAGACTGTTTATATCGTCATTACAAAAAACGAAATATGCCATATCATCATTACAAAGCGAAATATACCATGTGTCGTGTCGTAATGCTGCGAAATAATCTACCACAAATCAGAATGGCGTTGCGTACTAAATAGCGGCCCTAAGAGCTTACTTTTCATGAAGCAGTGCTTTGAAAAATAAAGCTACTCACTCTAAAAAGTGTCTGATCTCCTTGTGCGCAAAAAGAAACGAAATGAACCAGTTCACGATACCGTCAGCAGCCATTAGATTCACAACTTTTTTTTATACTTGGGAGAAGAGCGTGTTGGTTCAAGTGATGGATAAAGAAAGTATAAACAATTAACACTAAGACAACACAACCGCATCTTTTTTTTTTTTTTTTTCTAGAGCACCGGATTTCAACGGTCACCCTAATTTCTAAATCGGTGTCCGATGTCTAAATGGCACGGAATCAGAACTTCATGTTGTACTGCCGAAGTGCCAAAAATCAACAACCACAAGTTTAGATAGTGTTGCGTCTTATATACCTACTGTTCAAAGCGTAGTTCTAGTGTCACAAAGCTATTCCTTAAAAAATTATTAAAACAATACCTTCCATAATTACGTGTTCCGATTAGTTCCGATAGTGACCTGACTAGATCATTTCTTTGCCTAGCCGTTTTGGAAACGGTTTAGTATTGGCTGATATTATATTACACGATAATTTTTGCCTTAGTCTTACAAGGCAAAAATTATCGTGCCTACAGTGCCAGAGTGCCTATATTTTTATTCGTGCGATCCTAATCTCCCGGGGACAAAACCGCTCTACCCGTGACGTCAGGGCGGGGATAGAGCAACCAATCATTACACTGATTTCAAGCTCGTTCTCGCGGCTAATAGAGGCACCATATTGGCGCGGATGGCTTCCAACTTCGCTCTCAGTCGGAGTTGAAGTTTCCACAAACCTGCGAGTTGTTACAAAGAAAGGGTGACGAAACGACGAACATTGTATGCTCCCACTTTGCGATGGGGATAACGCAACTCTCAAAGAGAACAGACCCATCTCACCAGGCAGTTTGACTACGCCACCGCTGCCGCAATGCATCGAGGGAACTTTAGTATTTCAGCACGTGCCCGAACCTCGCTGGAACTCTGCACGTGAAAAGCACGTAACGGCACGAGCCGTCTCGGACACTGCCACCTGCTTCTTGGGAACTAAACTTTTGTCGGCTTCACGCATGCGCGAACGCTTGGTGAGGTCGGTTTATTACAGGGGGTCCACTGGTTTGTGGCTAGGGTAGGCATCGTTATATGGCATATCGAGAATCTGGACCTTCTTTGTGTTTAGTGCCAATTGCTCTTTAGGGGGGAAAATAAAGGGGGAGGTTCACAAACCTGTGCCCGAGTTGTCGTCGAGCAAAGCAATAATCGGGAAAACAACCCCGAAGGAAAAAAAAAAACGGCAAACGCGTAGGTTCCAGGACATTTCATCGAACGCCGTTTCATCGAAAAAGGGGTCGTCCCGTACCGAAACGTTCATTTACGACAATTGGCCGGTATTTTTAAACAAAACATCCTAATAGCCGGCCAAAAAACGTTGCTAACAAAACAAAACAAAAAATGTGGAGGGGGAGGTGGCGGAACCCGAATCTGTCCGCTTGGGTACACCCCATGCAGGCATGTCCTTCTTCGTGCCATCCAGGCGTCTGTCGTACGAGAGGACAATGAGAAATTATCAAATTTTATTAAATTTTATTTTTCATCGAACGCCGTTATGAAACGGCGTTCGATGAAATGTCCGGTGTAGGTGCGTGTGACCTTCTAGTGCGCAACAGAACCTAAGATGTCTCACTTTGTGAAAATGTGATGGCTGAAAACCAGCATCGTCTTTCAGGCCCGTGCGATCTTCTGCGGTTCCGATATGAAAAAGGTTCAGATCCATGCCGAAGTCACAAATTTCGGCAAATAGCTAATCGAAGAAAATCTCACCGCAAGACCGACCGACGTGGAGAAAAGCTCATCGGAATCTTGATGAATGAGGTGGAACCTCACGTACGATGTTCGTTTTCGGAAATGGAATTATTTTGGTATATGGATAATAAAAACATTATTTTTCGTATTTTTTTATTTGTTGTAACTTATGACTTTTGGTGTGATGGGTCCTGCCACAATTTGGGGGCTCTCTGTGGTCGTCGGGTGCAATGAAGAGGTCACTTCGTTACTGTTCACAGAACTCGCCGTTGAGGCAATGTCTTTATAGAAAAAAAAAAGACGTGTCTATCCCTTTGTTAATTGTTCCTATTCTGCAAAACTGTGGACTTCTGCTTCTTCATTCCTATTGGTGTCTGCAATACACGAATCTTGTAAATATCTCTCCGTTTATACCTCTCCGCAAATACTAAATTTAAAAGCTTGATCGTATAATTCATGAGTGGGTTTATCTCAGCATCTGTCAGATTTTCGGTGAACTTTTCTTTGGTGAGCTTTTCTCCCGTGATGTTGTGCTGTTCTCCGGTGTTGCGCTGTTCTCCGGCGGAGAAAAGCACACCGGAAATTCGGCGGATGCGGAGAAGAGCTCACCAGACTTTGGATAGATGCGGAGAAAAGCTCACATTTACAAACCGTTTAAACATTATTTCTTCGCAGCTCTCGATATTTTATCGAACTCTGTTCTATCAAGGTCATTTAAATGAACGCCATGTAATTGAATCCAATTTCATCGAAGCCGTTTCGTAGAACACCGTTTTATCGAACATCATGATGGGAATTCTGGCCAGATCGTTTCTCGTTTTTGTAAATAGTGTTTTTTTCTTTGCATCCAAAGGATAAAGATAATGTCACGGATGACAAATGATGAGGCGGTGAATAACTGAAGAAACTGAACGTTTAATGGGGCGAACAAAATAGAAGGTTGGCGTCGCAGGCGTCGATGTCGACGAAGCAGCAGCATCGAAACTGACTCCGGCTCTCTACGTGGAGCTCCTTATGTACACGCGTGGGCTTCTGGAACAATCGGCGTAGAAGGTTCGGCGCCTAGAATATTCTAACCTCGAATAAGAAACAGGGTTCTCGAAATTAACAGAACGCGACATCACAGAAACAATAAGAAGGTGAATCCGCGGCCAGGCATCCAAGATAAGCACGGTAACTGTTAGGCCACGGGCGCGCTGCCTACTTGGCTCGCTGCTCACGCGGCAATATTATGTTCCGTTTTTCTTTTGCTTTGTAGTAAACAATGACCTGTTTCGGTTATGTGGCCTAAGGCGAACTTGATACTTTTTGGGAGGTCAGGAGTCGTCGGGTGCCAAGACGGAGGTCAGATTGTTGCTTCTCGTAGTATAGTACTCAACATTGAGGCAAGGTCCTGTCTCCATGTAAAAGTTAACAAAAAAAAAAGCGTTCCCCACTTTTTTACATGTTCACATTCCGCAAAACTGTGGATTCGTCTTCCTCTTCCCCATTTTTCTTAGAAGGTAAGCTATTCTCCTGGGGCTGAACGAGAACACTTGGTTTTACAAATAACACACAAAAGCGCAGCATGAGCGCTGAGCAAAGTGCGGACGTGAGTTTTAAATATAAACACCGCAGTGCAAACAATAATAAAATATTTCGTAACTGAGCTTTTCTCCGCATTTGTTGGTTTTGCAGTGAGCATTTCACTAGTGAGCTTTTCTTCGCCGCCCGTTCTCCGGTGAGATATTTTGTCCGCCGCCTAACTGTAACAGCCGACTAAGGCTTATCGCAGCCAAGACAGTGCAATCGACGGACCCCATAATAAAAGATGTGCGGGTTCTTGTCTAATACATTCGCCTCTATTTCATAAAATATTGAATCAAGAGTGTGTTGGTTCGGGTCAAACAAAGAATCTTCAGCGCAACTTTCACAACTTCAAAATAGCAACGTGTCACACGTACTACCAAAAAGCTTGTTCTGTTTTTAGCTTCACTGAAAGTTTTTTCGCAATGTTTGTTTTATTTCGGTAGAAATCCGCCTCCACAAGTTGATATGCAAAGCGAATGTCGAACTTAAAACAAAATCGACGAACTCACGTATGGTTCTTCCACATTTAAAATAAGTAAACATTTTAAATGCATCTCTGCAGAACATTTGAAATCGCCAGATCAAATCACCTATCCAACTTCGAACACAAAGAAGTGGTAAGACAGTATCTACTCTTCGACGCTTCGGTTGCTTTTGTCTACCTGCATTTACTAACTTCAGGCCTCGCGCAAGGACCGCTTGAAGCGTGAAATCTTTCACTCTCAATTTCTTCACCCAAAATGCCAAAAAAGAATGGAAAATCCTCCCAATGACGCGCTCCTGCGATTGAAAACTAATGACTCTCACCCACCCGCTAAACATCTCCGCCGCCAAAAAAAAAGAAAAGGAACTTCTAACTATCATTTGTGCGACCCCAAAACACCAACAAAGCACCGAACATCCTCCCAAGGACGCGCTCGCAAAATACCTCCGCCCCAGTCAAAAGAAAAAAAAAAGAAGAAAACACGATCTGTTTTGAGAGGCACCCTTCCTCCAAATCCCGACTGTCAACCCGACGACCTTGAAGATGCAAGTAGTCCGGGGCGCAATAGCACATTGCGCAATTTCAAGAGCAAGTTTTGCGGACAGACTCATAGATGGCGCCAGGTGACAGCTGGATTTTTTGACGCTTTGATAGGCTACAAACTTAGTTAAATTTTGTTACAATGAGAATCTCTGGAAAAAAGATCTTGTAAGAGATATATCCTAAAAGTCCTGGTCTTGAATATTGTGGAGCCTAAATTTGTATTTTGGCCCCAGTTTATTTTTAAATGTTGATGAAGAACGGAACGAAAAAAAAAGGCTTTTTCAAGCCTCTTTAAGTTCCCGTAAAAACTTTTAAGCTCGAAAATCGGGAAATGTAGCGCCGCAATATTACTTAGATTTTTATTATCTTTCTAATAAAACCATTCCCAAGGCAATCCGTTCGGTGGTTCTCGAGAAAAAATACCAAAAAGTTGCCATTGGAATTGCATAGGGCTCGGTAGCTGCGATATCCTCTTAAAGCAAACGAAACACAGTTTATCTCGTCGGTACTGTTATTAAACATCAATGAGCAATTATTTGTATGCGGTACTTCTTTACAATCTATACGTAAAATTATAAGGGCACGTGTCTAGCGGTCAAAAATGTGCAACATGATCTCTATGATAATAGACCTATTAGCGGCGAGATGTTTTGGTGGCGCCCTCCTGTGGTTCCCCCTTGTGACGTCATTACCTTGCAAACAACAAGTTCGATGGTGTTTGTTATTAGCATGGTGGAAGCTTGAAATCATTGCGCTCTCAAGGAAACACTGCCAACACCGTCAAAATTAAAGTTCTTTCATTCCTCTTATTTCCGTCGATGATAAATCCCCTTTCCGACGTCGTAGTCAGCGTTCGGCCAATCGTGGAAGGCCGACCACAGCGACGCTTTCGGTCGCGCACGGGGCTAATTGCTAAATTACCCAAGCATCAAGGAGAATGCAGGGATTGGTGTTCCACGCGCCACACGTGCATGCCTTCCCCGTATAAAAGATTCAGACTAAATAACCACAATAAAGCGTTGAAGAACACGCGTGCAAGATGCAATTTGTTTTAGCTGCTGAGGCCAGCACATGCAGCACATGGAACACCGATCCCTGCATTCTTCTTGATGTGTGGGTAATTTAATAGGACTATTGCTGGATCGCACATTCCCGCTTGGTCGCTGTAGCGCGAGTGCTGCCACCGGACGGCCATCTTGCATGCCGAAAAATCACGTTTTTGGAGCATTGCGGAGGCTGGCGCCAGCATGCTGAAGACGCGTTTTCTACTTGTTTGTCCTCATTCGTCGAAGTTCTTTAAAACCCTTTGTAAGCCATGAGAATTGCCATTGAGAACACGCGAACATTTTTACGGAAGCGCAGTGCCGCAGGAAAAAGGCACAACTCGTCAAAACAAAGTTTCGCCGGTTTTGCGGCGTGATCAAAGCTTCCTTGACACGCCAAAGCGCTGCGTCTCTGTGCCATATTGTTTATAAAAATAAAGGGCAATACATCAGCAATTTTGTTTTATTGAGCCATTTATTTTGCTAAATGGGTGACCGTTGTCTCCTGGAATTCGAGATGTTCTGCGACACGTCTGACACCCGAAAGCTTGAATGAGCTTTGGGAATCTCGAAGGCCTTTGGCCTAAATGGCATTTGAGTTGACCGTCTGACAGGGGTTAAGCCTGCAAGAGTGTACGTGCATTGTTGAAATAAAGGCAGTAACCCTGCATTTTTACTTTCTCTGCGAGTCACCGTTTAGTGCGCAAAAATGAATGCAATGGCTGCTGAGCCTTCACCAGAAAAGATAACAATCTTATTGTAAAAAGTGAAATTTGAGGGTTTTACGAGCCAAACCAACGACGGGCATCTGGCACGCCCCAGCGGAGGACTGAGGATTAATTTGGACCACCTGGGGACCTTTTGACGTGCAACCGAAAGCTCGGTTACACGGCGCCTTTTCCGCAATAAGCCTCCGTCAGATTGCGGGCACCTCGGCCAGTGGCGGATCCAAGGGGTGGCCGCCCCCCCCAAAACAAAGTCGACCCCCCCCCCCCCCCCCTTCCCCTTTTCTCGGAGAGCAATTTGACATGGGTAGACCCCCTGGTGCACACGAAAGAATGGGAGAATAGCATCCTTAAAACTCTCCCCCCCCCCCCCTCCCAAAACGGAGTTCTGGATCCGCCCCTGACCTCGGCCAGGATTCGAACCCGCCACATGGGGATCCGTAGGTCAGCGCTCTCGCCTCGGAGCCACAGAGGCGGCAACAATCTTATTGTAAATATCCATGTTTTTTTGTTTTTTTTTTCGAATTTGAGTCATTTTAGTTTTGCATGGAAGTGTCTCATATTCACATCGTCTTGCTTTTAACTTTTAAAATTCCGGTTTCTGATGTTAGGACACACACGGACGTCTAGGAACTAGGAATGTCGGATGTGCAACGTCGAGCATGATAGTTCTGTGTATAGTTTTGTGTGAACAAATGAAAACCGCAAAATAACGCTAATTGAAAAGCTAAACTTTGTTTGGGCACAAACTACTTGTGAGCTGAGAACAGGATTGCTATAATGGCGATGAGTGCTTTAAAGTACTTGTCAGTCAATGTTGCAACTACCTCGTGCATCACTAAAAATAACAAATGAAAATCACATTATCCAGATAGTACCGCATCATTTGTCACTTGCGCAGTAGACTGTGTCAATTCCTGGTTAATCTTCAGTTCTTGAGGCAAAAAATATTAAAGAAAACCACTCACAAACGCTGACAAACACAGTTCGTGCTCAATACTCCGCACCTCGACATAATTGCTGGTAGTATAGTATTACACTATACGATGGTAACCGCATGGTGTTCATTCGCAATCCAAGACCCCGCGGCACCGTCGCGTTCCCTCGTGTGCGCAGGCATTTGCCGAATTTTTGAGGATTCTTTGCCGAACTTCGCCGAATCTGAAGTTCGGCAGATTTGGTCCATCGTTACCAAGCAGGCATGTCGACCTTGCAACACCCACCGGTGTACCACTGCAGTCAAGCTGCGACTGCAGAGGTCGCTTCCCAAAGAGTATGTGCGACGCCGCCGCGAGATGCGCGCGTATCGGCACCGAGTTAGATCTGCAGGGTGCCTATAGACCCAGCGGCGTACCAACTTGTTTTTGAGTTGGGGGGCAAACCAGACCCCCCCCGCCAGGGCCGCAGTGCGGTGCCCCTGGTATCCCTTGGGCGCCGCCGGCCAGTGTTTGCCCTGCCCAGTGGTGGCTGTTTCAGGGGGAGGGGCAGGGGGGGGGCAAAACACATGCCTTGCCCCCCCACTCTGAGAGCTGGGGGGGCAAGTGCCCCCCTTGCCCTCCCGGTTGGTACGCCGATGTATAGACCAGTTCGGTAACCACGATAACCAACAGATTTGCACATACATCGCGCGTTCCGAGTTCGATGCTGCACCGTCGCTAAAGATCGGTTCGATTGCAACGGCTGTTTAGTAGCTCAAGGCTCATTCGAGCGCCAATGAGCACCAGTTTCCTCCTCAGTTCCTTAAATCGCGATGTCCTGCACAACAGCAGAGAACCATTAAATTATATTAACTGTCACAATGCGACTGCATGCTTGTTATCTTACAATTGAGCACTAGAATGGCGGTAATAAACATTAACTTCGAATGCCTCAAATGCTGAAGCACCGATGGACCCACGCTTGCAATGGGCCTACATCGACGTTGCTGAATTCAGTTTTCGACAAGACGCACTCGTCCACACAAGATCCTCAGTTAAATCTTTTACGCGTATAAACGTCGGTGCATAGCAGGCCAAAGCTGTCTACGATCATTTCCGCGATGCTTTTATTTTGCGCGCCCTTGTTCACCTTGTTGTGATAAATACGGAACGACGAAAACTTTCTCAGTGCACTGAACCAACAACCACGAAAAACCTCGAGGGAACCGCAAATTTATTTTTTGTTAACTGATGCAGCAGTCTTGAGTATCCACCTCCAATTTCGATCACTGGCGCCTTCGTTTGTCGCGTTCGCTGCCACTGCTGCATGCATCGCTGCGCCGACGGAAGCAATATTACTGATCACGAAACAGGCACAGTGTGTTTAAAAACATAAATCCACCCAACAAGCCCCCCCCCCCCCCCCCCCCTGCGGCAAACATTCCTAGCGTAATACTGCACCCAGTACATCAGCGGCGCCCAAAGGAGTGCTTCTGTTGAGCATAATGCCCGAGAGATGGCGCTGCCTGCGGGGAAAATGACGTCTCTCCTCTCACCTGCCGCGTCGTCTGCTCCATAGAGTACGCAGTACGACTGCTGTGTTTAGCGTCCTATCCCACCCATGCATCAGAAGTGGTCTTGAAGTGGCAACAAATGACATATGCGGGAGTGTCATGCTAAAGAGCCTAGATTGAAGAGAGGATCCATCTCAATCTATGAGGAGAGTTTTGCAACTGAATGGAGGACGCCTCCTGCGGAGATTTATTGCAAGTACGCACATACTGCGTTGTCGCGTGCCGAGGACAAAAGCAGGCGGGAGTGCGGAGACGTTTGCAGATGATTAACGCTTAGACGAAAATTATCAACATTCATACACTGATTATTGCAATCACTAGAGCTCTAAATATTGTGCCTCTTGGTGTATACACGAGCCTATGATCATTCCATTTCAAGAATTATTGAATTTCCCATTGAATTTGTGTCCTGGCCAACAAGGTAAACTTTTATTTCCAAGTCCTTCTCATTGGAAAATAAAAACAAAAGTTTATATTGTCTCCACTGTGGCTATGTCAGAATTATGAACACTGTGGCGCGCAAACGGTCGACATGAAAGTCTAACCTGGGCTCAGGGCTGCGACAGAGCGGCCTGCATTAAAATGTATACGCCCTCTCACATTCGAACGCGTCCGACGAGTGCAGTGGAGACAAAGGCAGCTTACCTTTAGGTTTATGCACTAATTATTCGAATCGGAGCTCGGCATTCCGACGTCCCGCGCCCCTGCATGACAGCTGCCTGTAGATTTTGTTGCATTATTCAACTTTATCGCAACTTTGCAAAAAAAGTTTAGTTCCAGGTAAGCTTGTCTCCGGACCGCTAAACAGTGGGTGGATTTTTCTCCGGTGAGCGTTTCTCTGGAATTCAATCATTTGTTCATCTTACAGTGGCTGTGATGTCAGTACTCTACCGACACGTAATAGAAGCCACGTAGTGGACGATGTGTTAATTTAATAATCGACTTCGAAAACATCCTTAATCTTTACGAGACAGTGGGGTGACCTCCTTCTGTGCACTGAAGACTCCTTAATAAAGGCAAACATTAGCGAAATTGTGAAACGTCGAACAAGAAACAAATTTACGATGAAAGGTTTATCGTCAAAAGGCTTACTGCGACGCTGCTGTAAGCCTTTCTGCCAAGCCAGAAGACTTAACTGCTGTAACCAAACTGAATCTGTTAAAAAAAATTCTTTGCCGAGCCTGACAAAACTTTTTAAATATAAGCCTGAGCCTGGTTCAAGCCCTACAGATTATATATACGAGCCCGAGAAAGTTTGCAGGCTTTAACCTAAAAACTTTCTAAGCTTAAGCGAGCATATTTGATTTAAATTTCTTTTAAACTTGGACCGCGATTTTTTGACACAATAAATATCCCCACTTATATTATGTATTTTCGAGAATATGGGCTAAATATGCACTTCATAAGTGATTTTGTGGGGAAAAAAAGTGGGCAATATTTTATTTAGTGTATGCATTCCTTGAAGAGATATTGGACTTTTCGTTGTTCAATTTGTTTCAAAAAAAATTTTCCTCTCTACATTTTTTTTTTGTGAAGAAACAGTTACAATCATGCCAGCGCATCATCAAACGGCTGCATAAGCAATAAATTATCTATGGTAGTTAGCTAATCTCCACAAAACGCAAAATCAAACTCACGTTTTTTTTTAGTTTGAAATGCAGAGGAAAAAGACACTCATATTGTACCCTGCGACTGGAGCGCCCTCGTTTTCTTGACCGTACATTCCCACTATACTGGTGGAATCAATACATTTCCTTTTATCCACGTGAAGTCTTCCCATATACAAATTCTTTACTTTTTTTCCTCTGAACGGCACCGTAGTGATTTTGCATTGCGCTTTTTTGTTTTTATTGAACCTAAACGATGAATGAGCAGACTTTTTGTTATCAACAATTTAGAATTTTCGGCACACGACTGCCCAGCCACGGCCCCGCGCCGGCCCAAAATTTTTTTTTTGTTCAAGCCCGAGCCCGGCTTGGGCCTGAGAAAATGCGTGCTACCCGGCCTGAGTGGGCCTCTGAGCTGGCCCGGGCCCATGCACTGCTCTGGCACAAACTGCCAATCTCTAGGTAATGCAGTGTGCACATCATCTTCACAGTCAATTTCTTGGAGACGAAACTGCTACTGCGAGATCCCAGCATGGTGCAAGATGGAAAAATAGGAACTTTTTAAAGAGTCACCCTTTCCAAGGGCACATGTGATTCAACAAACATTTGCGACGGTTAAAAAAAAGTAACAACATTGTGAAAGCTTGAATTGTCAACCTTTACTTCGGAGAAACAGCGAAACACAAGTCCGATTACATTGTCATCTGAAGATTTTGCTAAAGACAAACCAGATAAAAGTAAAAAAACAACAAACAAATAACTGCAATAGAGCTAGGTTTACAAATGTATTGCACAATGCATAAACAAACAATCGGAAAGCAGCAATAGAAGGGACACTGCAACCCAAGCAGGATCATGGCTGAATTTGTATTCCTTGAGAACTAGCTGCTCTGACCCATCTGATTTTGTTACAAAAATATAAGAATGTTTGCCATTAGGACAGCATAGAAGCAAACTACTATTCATTGTTATACAAAACACAAGCAAAAACAGACAAATAAAATGACACCTATGGTATGAAAATTATGATGCAGAGGGTCAGGCAACACGGAAACAACCGTCAGGACCAAGAACACAGCGTAACAAAATATATAGACCACCTAGACAATACAGAGTGATGACTAAAAGGAGGTATTGTATAATACGTGATTACAAAAATGCCAGTGCAGAAAGGGAAGATGAAAATACATTAAAGGAGCTGTGCAACAGTTATAGTGATTTGCTTAAATAATTTGGGAATTGGTGTCTCGACATTTCTGAGTAAAGAACAAAAAAACGCTTTTGCCTGCATGTCCTAGTTTTTATTTTAAAAATGGACAAAGATTGAGGTTTTCGGCGCCTCTCAACTCCTTCACTAACTTCCGAGTCACGTGCGCTGTGACGTCAATGGGCAAGGCGCGGGATTCCGGTGAAGCTCTTTCTTTAGAGCCATCAGTAAGCAGCGAGAACTCATCCGATCGCTACCGCGTGACCACGTGCTGGCGGAAAGGAGGAAAGTCTCATCCGGATCCGGCCGTACCCGTCCGGCCCTGTCCCTCCTCCCCCTCCGGCTTCTGGCGGCCGTTCCGCTGCTGACGGTTTCGTGGACCTAGGATAGATGGCACCACTGAAACTCCGTATAATAAAAGTTTTGTCAATGATACCAGGTCGTTTGATGCATTAAAGTTACCTTTTATCGAGCAGGTATTCGCACAACTTGCTATCTTTCTACAAGATTCCCCATTGACGTCATGCCTTCTGTTTCTCATGGCCGCCGCTAGCGGCTGCAGGTCGAGGAATATTCTAATTTTTGATTCACGATTACGCGGCGGAATCGCAACATTTCTGTCCTTTGTGACAGGGTGAACAATGTCAAAAGTAGAAAACGTCAATTCTTTCAACGTTAAAATCGTTGCACAGCTCCTTTAAGTATGAGTGTGTTAAAGTCATTCAATGACCTGTGTGTTTTCTTGGGGTAGCTCAGACTGCTGCTGTAAGCAAAGGCTTTGGAACACAGCTCGCACTTGTAAGGTTTTTCGCCACTGTGTGTTAGATTATGGGTTCTCAGCTGGGAATTTTGACCAAAGGCTTGGGGGCACAGATTACACTTAAAAGGTTTTTCACCACTGTGTATTCAGTTATGGTTTTTCAAAGAGGAACTCTGTGTAAAGTCTTTCGGGCAAAGCTCACGCTTGAATGGCTTTTCACCTATGTGTTTTTGCCTGTGGCACATCAGACTGCTTCTGAAAGCAAACTCTTGGGGGCACAGCTTGCACTTGAACGGCTTTTCACCATTGTGTGTTCGATAATGAGCTCTCAAAGTCGAACTCTGAGAAAAGGATTGAGAGCAAAGATTACACTTGAATGGCCTTTCACCTGTGTGTGTTCGATTGTGTCTGATCAGATTGCTATGGCAAGCAAAGTCTTGGGAGCAGAGCTTACACCTATAAGGTTTTTCACCTGTGTGTGTTCGATTATGACTTTTCAAAGAGGAACTCTGCATAAACTCTTGGGGGCAAAGCTCACACTTGAAAGGCTTTACACCTGTGTGTGCTTGCTTGTGGTACATCAGACCTTTTTTGGAAGCAAACTCTTGGGGGCACAGGTTGCATTTGAATGGCTTTTCACCTGTGTGTACTCGAATATGGCTTTTCAAAGAGAAACTCCGTGTAAACTCTTGGGGGCAAAGCTCACACTTAAAAGGCTTTACACCTGTGTGTGTTTGCTTGTGGTACATCAGACCGTTTTCGGAAGCAAACTCTTGGGAGCACAGCTTGCATTTGAATGGCTTTTCACCATTGTGTGTTTGATAATGGACTCTCAAACGCGAACTCTGAGAAAAGGATCGAGAGCAAAGCTTACACTTGAATGGCTTTTCACCTGTGTGTGTTCGATTGTGTTTGATCAGATTGCCATGGCAAGCAAAGTCTTGGGAGCAAAGCTTGCACCTATAAGGTTTTTCACCTGTGTGTGTTCGAATATGGATTTTTAAAGAGGAACTCTGTGTAAACTCTTGGGGGCAAAGCTCACATTTGAAAGGCTTTACACCTGTATGTGTTTGCTTGTGGTCCATCAGACTGTTTTTGTGAGCAAACTCTTGGGGGCACAGCTTGCACTTGAATGGCTTTTCACCATTGTGTGTTCGATAATGGATTTTTAAACCCGAACTCTGAGAAAAGGGTCGAGAGCAAAGCTTACACTTGAATGGCTTTTCACCTGTGTGTGTTCGATTGTGTTTGATCAGAGTGCCATGGCAAGCAAAGTCTTGGGAGCAGAGCTTACACCTATAAGGTTTTTCACCTGTGTGTGTTCGATTATGACTTTTCAAAGAGGAACTCTGCATAAACTCTTGGGGGCAAAGCTCACACTTGAAAGGCTTTACACCTGTGTGTGTTTGCTTGTGGTACATCAGACCGTTTTTGGAAGCAAACTCTTGGGGGCACAGCTTGCATTTGAACGGCTTTTCACCTGTGTGTGTGTTCTTGTGGTAGATCAGACTGCTGCTATAAGCAAAGGTTTGGGGGCACAGAGTGCACTTGTAAGGTTTTTCACCACTATGGATTCTCTTGTGTTTGGTCAGTGTGCTTTTGTGAGCAAAGGCTTTGGAACACAGCTTGCACTTGTAAGGTTTTTCACCACTGTGTGTTAGGTTATGGGTTCTCAGCTGGGAATTTTGAGTGTCGGTGCACACTTTAGAGTGAGGAAATAAGGAAGGATGGTGGCACTTGACTTGTTCATCCCCATGGGCAACCAAGTGGCTCACAATTCCACGCTGATCTCTGGTGAAGTAGGAGCAGGAACGGCATACAAACCAGATGTCCACAGTGGCTCTCATTTGGCAGCTGGTCTTCCCCAACAGTGCAGCTTCATCTACTAAAATGAGACAGTATTAGGATACATGGAGAGCTCAACCAAGATAGTCAATTGGTTTCAAACTACCGTAAATTTCAGAAAGAACGCCCACCCAAAATGAACAGATAAATGGTGAAAAACATGGGGTGGGCTACCTTTGGGGGTGCCTCAGCAAAACTTTATCAAAAATTAATAATAAACACCAAGGCACCAACTACAAACCACGTGATGCGGGAACTGATACCCCAGATCGTGGACACAGCAAATTCGCGTTTACAATGCGATAAACACACGGGAATTCGCTATGAACTCCTGTGTCACAAGAAAGGATACCACAGGTTGCGGAGGCACCAGATTCTTTTTTTACTGTGCAAAGGACCCGCGGAAACCCGCCGAGAACTCGTATCTCGTATCGTAATACCGCAAATTGTGGACACAGCAGATTCAAGTTTTATGGTGCAATAAAAACGCGGAGGAACCCGCTACAAACTTGCGTGTCACAGGAACAAATACCGCAGATCGCTGCTGCAGCAGAATCATACTTCGCAATGCAATATACACGCGAAACCAACTGCGTGTTACGGGAATCCATATCGCACACACAGGTCGTGGACAAAAACGCGGAAGTCCGCTGCAAACTCTCATGTGCTCATGTCACGGGAACGGATACCGCAGATTGCAGACGGAGCAGATTAGAATTTTACGATGCAATATACAGGCGGGAACAACTCGTGTGTTACAAGAGTTGATATCGCACGCACAGATCGCGGACAAAAACTCGGGAACCTGCTATGAACTCACTTATCAGACGTATCGGTACAGCAGATCACATGGCAGATGAGATTCCCATCGGACATCATGTGACGTCCGACGGGAATTGGGGGTGGGAAATGTTTCGGAATTTTCATGCAACAGATATTTAGCCAGAAAAACAAAATGGGCGATCTCTCGGGGGCGGGTGTTCTCTCGGAACTTTACTGTAGTAATTACTGCAGTTCAACTTCAACTGAGTGGATTCACATCACTTCTTTTTTTATTTCAGTTCCAGAAACACTGATAAACAATCCACTCTATTAATTGTTCTATTAGCATGAACAGCATTGAGTACGTTGAAGGAGACACACACAAGGGGACATTTGAAATATTATGTATAACTGATTAAACTTTAGAGTTATAGTGCTTGACCTTTTTTATAGCTATGGTGTTTTGATAAGCTTGTTTTTCATGTTCTGGATGCAATGGATATACAAAACATTTAAAAGAGCCAAATGACATAAGCTTATTTGCTCCCTTAAAACCACCAAGTGCAATAGAGAAGAAATAATGCAAGCGAGACCTCATTTCTTTTTTTGACTTAAAATTGCAAAAACACATTTTTATTGGGGCTAACACAAGTTTACCAAACCTTGATAGTTGCAATCTAGATATCCTACACATATCCATGGCCAATGTTCTTTGTAATAGGATTATATTAGGGACAATCTTTTTTGTAGACAAACAGTGAAGATGCTTGGAAATTATAAGAAAAAAAAATGTTTGAATATTACCGTTGATGGGTAGGAACGCTCGCTTTTGGAAAATAATTTTGTTCTTTCTGTGAGAAATTTAAATTACCGAAGAATGAATGTAGAGGAGATTACTAGGCAAACTTATCAAAATATAAATGTGTAGGCGGACAAGTCACAGGTTGAAGTACCGTGCACGTCCAAATGGTTCAAATTTATGCCTTTCTGGGTTGCCGGAAATTCTTCAAATGCACATTTGACTAATTTCACAATCATATCGGATCCTTAGTATTAGCTACATTAAATATAGATATTCAAAGGTAATAAAAACCGTACAATACGTAACCAAACTTTTTGCCAAGATTTGGCGTTGCTTTACATGCATTTCAGTGCTTATTGTTTCTGCTAAATGCTGTAGATGATTGTTTCCTTGTGGGTGGTGCAGTCTTTTTGAGTGAATTCGGCTTCATGGCTAAAGGTACTGTAAGGTCCTGAAAGGATGCCCACCTAAAAATGATCTTTCGGGATGCAACATCAGAATTTTATCAAATATTGGTGATAGCAGGGTTAGGGGGGAGAGGGTAGGGCATATATGAACTGCACGAAATTGGAACTGATACCATAGTTGGCGAACAAGGCAAATTCGAGTTCCACGGTAAGTATGCAGGAATCAGCTACAAACTGCCTCACATTGGAAATGATACCGCAGGATGTGGATGAAACACATTCGTGCTTCGCAGCGTGATAAACACGCAAGAACCAGTTACTAGCTCTCCTGCCACGAAAATTAATACCGCACGCGCTGATAGGGGACAAAAGCGCAGGAACCCGTTATGAACTCCCATGTCACGGGAGCAGATACCGCAGATTGCGGACGCAGCAAATTCGCATTTCACGGTGCGATAAATACAGAAAACTGCAACAAATTCGCATATCACAGAAACTGCTATTGCACACACAAATTCTGGACAAAAATAGATGCGGGAACGAGCTGCGAACTTGCATGTTGCAGGAACAAACACTACAGATTGCGGACAAAACAGATTCACTTGTCACAGTGCAATAAATACGAGGGAACACGCTTATCACACATATCAATACTGCAGATGGCGCGATTGATGTGATTGCCGTTGGACACTGCATGATTGATATCCGGTGGAAATGGGGGGGTGGGCGATGTTTCAGAATTTTTATTTGATGGATATTCAGACCAAAAAGCAAGGTGGGCGGCCTCTCCACCTTGCGATGGGCGGCCTCTCGGAGGTGGGCATTCATACAGGCCTTTACGGTACAGATTTTTAACAGCAGTCGCACACAAGGAACATCCAAGCAGACATCACGACTTGCAGAGTTCCCTCAAGCATACCTAATTACCCGATGTTCGAGTCTGGAAAATAGTTACATCTTCCGTAATATTCCAAGGATGCATGTCTGAGGCATGATCCCTTGTTTTTGCAAAACCTCATCAAAAAAGGTAGCACAATCCTAGAAATCGCATTGACTAGTTGACCTCGGCACTAAGTCACTCGAGCTAGGGAAAGCAGCGCAAAGTAGTCCCCATATGGTAGCCATTTCGGTCCATGAAATCAGGAGTTTCTCCTTGATGCCTCCAGCTTCGGTTAGATAATTCAAATTCGCAGTGACAGCTTGTGTCATAAAGATGTTTTTCCTACACCGAGAGTTTGCTAGATTTCAAGTCAATAATGTTATCTACACACACTGGCGAAACAAGTGCACATCTTTGCACTGCCACCACATGCGATGCCGGTGCTTGGCGGCAGTGAAAAACAATTTTCCTGGCACGAAATATGCACGAAGAATAATATAATTGTAAGAGATCTGGGGACACAAGTGAGATTGATAAGATTATTGCATATACAGTGCAAAAACTGGTAAGTTTAGTGCACGTACAGTGTTATTTTCCAAGTCAGGGGTTAGTTTTCCGTTTCCCAGTTTACCTAATACAGTCTCTACTGCAAAGTCCATGTCAAAAAGTTTCTTGTTGCAGCCATTTATAGAGCCCCTAATCCAACTTTCTTGGTATGTTTTGTTACTAAGCATAATCTTTCAAAATTTAGACCGGTTTTGACAAATTTTAATGCATCTGACATAAATTAGAAAACCTTAAAGGGACACTGACACCCCCCAAAAATTTTTTTTCATTTTTTGCCAGGCGCTTTATTATGGTGTCGGAGGACTACCCAATCAATATTTTGCAACAGAGTGGCATATTTTTTTAATAAAGCCAAAAGACGCAACCGCTCGAAACCGAAACCCGCGCACGGAGGTCGGAGAAGTGGAGAGGAGAGAGTCGAGAGTGGCGGAAGTCACGTGGCTACACCCGACCGTGCGCTTTTTTTCTTTTTTTTTTCCCCTCTGCGTAGCAGATGACATGCGGCGTAGCGGGAACTGTTTGCCGTGCGATTAGTTATGTTTGTTCCGCTCGCTGTTCTGTACTCCAAGATGAGTTGTTTTGTACATTGAGGAGTTGGAGATGAGTAGGGAGTGCCCGTGGTTAATTTCCATGATCGGCTCCGAAAAGAATACACCCAAGATGTTGCGTGAAGAGCTGGCTCACATGTCCTGCGTCCGAAAAAAAGTGGCATTGTGCGACAGAGTTTCCGAAAGATCAACGGGATCGGGACCAATGGCTGGTTGCGATTCCTGTAGAACATTTACGGGTACCTTGGAAAGCGGACGCTGCCTGATTTATATGCTCCTTGCAATTTGTGGAAAGTGATTGCATTGAGTTCGCAGGTGTCAAAAAGGAAATCTCATACCATTTAATTCAGCGACGTTTCGTCCACAACATTTGTTTGTTTCTTCAGTGATAATTGTAAAAAAAAAAGAAATGTAAACATTGGAAAATGTTTGAAAAAGAAAAAAAAAAAGGACGCTCTCACTGGGGATTGAACCCGGTCCTGCCACGTGTGAAGCGGACGTCGTTCCCACTGAGCTACTGGGGAGCTCTCTACTGGGGGATCTCGTTCCTTAATAATAATTCAGCCGGTAAACTGTAAGTTGGAAAGTTTGCTGCCGATTTTCCTCTAGCAAAAGCACTCCCGGGTCGAAGTCGGGAAGCACCACGCATTGGCGACATTCGCACCTAGTAAAGAAATCGTACGCGTGCATAATAAACTCGAAGTAGACACGTCGTGCTTGACGTTTGCGCGAACGATGTCTTCAGCCATGAGAAGGGAGCGACGGCTCGGCGACGTCTTCGTGCAAATCGGCTTGGTGGTCGGGCGTGTCGTACGGGATGAATACCAATTCTTTTGATCAGTCCCAAATTTCTCTTTTAAAGGCAGACAGAATTCGCCGGTACCGTGAACGACAGTTCTGAAGTAGAGGTCCCACGCCCGTCGTCCGCTGCCATCGCCATCCCCGCGAGTCCCACGATACGCGAAACGACGCACGCACAGAATGCTTCCGGTTCTCTGTGGAACTTCTTTTTTTTCAATCAACGTATATGCAGCTTTTTAGAAGCCACAAAAAATGGGTTTCAATTTTTTTTTTATTTTTAATAGTGAGTGTGTGCCTTCAGTGACCAACGACTTTGATTAAATTTGGTGGTCGCGTCGAAACCTTAGAAAACGGCCCGTGACCACGGAAAAGAGAGTGAGCGAGACTCGAACCGGCCAGTTCTTGATTGGCGGTTCTCGGGCGGAAAGGAACTGAATTTCGAGTTGCAAATTGTGTTCTGGGTAGTTGGGCTCTCATATGTCACGTACAACTAAAAACCTCGGCGAGCATAAATACCCTGTCAGGGTCCCTTTAATGGTTGGTAGCAATGGTAAAAGTGTACACATTGCACTTATAGATCACTATGTCATTTGACTTAGACCAAGTAGTTGATGATAGCACAAAAGATAAATCTATTCTTGACCTTGTTTTTTTTAGTCATAGGAATACTCATTCTGGTTTAATGATGGTCTATCAATCATAAATCAGTTGTAACACCTAAGTATCTATCCTGCATGCTAGTCCCAAAATTTTTATTGTCTTTGATTTTAATAGAGCCAATGATTTGTCGATCCTTGGTGAGCTTAGTTTACTCTGATAATTTTGAAGCATTAAGTCATGTTTCAGATTATGATTTGTTACTTAGAAATTTCACCTCATAGTGACTGCATCAAAAGGTTTTTTTCCCGGTGAAATTTAGAAAGGGATATCCCTGGATCACTAGAGGGGTGTTGCATTTATATCTGTACAAGGGTGTGTTAGGAGAAATGGGAACATGAAGCGTAGCATTAACGCTGCGGACATACCTATCTCAATTTAAATGATAATTTTTTTTTTTTTTAAATATTGCAGTTTCATAAAGTTTATATTTTAATTTTACCCTTTTCCAGTTTATGAACTTGAATCCAGCCAAGTTTTGAAGGTCGATCCTTTTCAAGAATAATGTTGCTCATAGTTTTATTATTCAGAATAAATGTTGCCAATCCTGTCAACATTTCGATTTGCTTTAATTAATATTTTCAATCTGTATTTATTCACGATAATGGTTGTGAACCTCATTTTCATTACAATTCTGCGTGTTCATCATTCAAAAACATTCTGCCCAGTGTTTCTGGTGTTCACTATTGTTACATTATGACTGCTAAGAAAGTCCCAGCTCCGATGGTATTCCCAATTCATTACTTCAAAGCTATTCAGTGTGGACATTGTTATTCAACCATAATCTTTGATAAATCTCTTTCCTCTGGAACTGTACCTAAACTTTGCAGGTCAACTAGAATAGTTCCTATATTCAAATCCGGTGACAAAGCCACATAAACGAAAGTGATTTCATTAATATCC
The DNA here is from genome assembly GCA_013358835.2 of Ixodes persulcatus. Classification (NCBI taxonomy): domain Eukaryota; kingdom Metazoa; phylum Arthropoda; class Arachnida; order Ixodida; family Ixodidae; genus Ixodes; species Ixodes persulcatus. The sequence continues at coordinate 102,982 of JABSTQ010002451.1, read as the reverse complement.
ACCTGCGGTCAGCTCCTGCAACATAGTTTATAAGGATATCGCCAAGTATCGTGAGTATAATTCAACATTCGCTGACCCCTACAGCATGGCCATTGTTGTCGCTTTTCAACTACAACGTGTGGAGATCTGGCTGCCCTCCCCTGCGCCGACCCTTCAGGCTCCGAATCCCGGCAGAAGCTTAACGCGCCATGCTTCCGAGATGCGTCGTGCCTCGGGGGGGGCCTTGATGGCCTCGCGCACCACGAGATCCAGCTGGATCACTCCCTTAAGCCAACTGACGTCACGGGACTGGCCTCCCAGAACAAAGGGGCGAAGGCTTGAAAAGGGGAAGCCGGACAAAGGAAGGCTCTCTTGGATGGCGGCTCTCTCGGACGGCGGCTCTCTCGGGTGGTGGCAACGAAGCATGCAGCGGGACAGGAGAGGAAGACGCTGGTGCGGGAATAGACGGGACACGGACGCGAGCGGGGAAGTGCATGCGTGTGGTCGAGCTGCCGACTCGACGAACGGACCGGACGACGACCCTGGACGACGACGTCCCCGTGACGCGGTGTGGACGACTACCGCTGGGACTAGGAGCAGCTGCAGTGACAGCGGACTTCCCCCCGGCCTCGCTGATGACCGTTCCCCGATCCCGAAACCCCCCAGGCAATAAGTGAGTGAATAAACCCTTTTGCCGGGAGCAAAGTATTGCAGTGTCATATTCATCCTAGAACAGGGTCCGAGGGAATCGGAGTCAGAAGCCCGCATAAACTGGCGCCGCAACGTTTGATTTTTTATCAGGCAGGCACTCCGATTCCTAGCCTGTTTCCGGTTGAATAGGGGCACTGCTTCGCAATCTTTTTGGGGGTTATCTTCGTGGCGGAAACGCCGCACGAAGGTCCTGACATGATCGCCTGCCTGACGAGGAAACGCGGACCTTGACCGTTGTCTTTAGGGATTAACTCTTTTCCCCAGCAGGCCAGGAATTTACTTATCACCCGTTACGAGAAGCACCTTGATTATCTGCTGTTCAGTGCACCGTTGGATGCTGGCAGGTTGATCCTGCTGCGCAAGAGCGCTGTGTGCGTCGAAATTACCGCACCTCTCAAGGCCTGTAGCATCGGGCGTCACCCCATCTGCCTCCGGCCGTCCACGTCTGCTGGGAAAGATGCCAGCTCACGGTTTGGGGAATGTGACGCGCCTAACTGCCTTTTCTCACGTATCGATGCAATGTTTTGGAACGCTTGTTACCGATCGGACGCGTTAGAGAGACATCGCTCCGAGTGGATAACGCTCCGACTGCGGATGGCGGTTGCACAAACTTTGTTTGGAAATTATTACCGAATTGCATTTTGTCCGGGAGGAGCCTAGCGTCTCGGTTTGACCGCATGCTAGCTTCCAGTTGGCCTTGCTTGAGCTGTTTGTTGCCAATAGTCAACTGATCAGGTGCAACAATGTGTCTTGGGATATCCATTGCATTCGTAACATCAGCAGCCTTGGCAGAGCATATCAAGAGTACTGTAGTAATGAGCTTTGCCACATGGTGGCATCAACATGTTAAAATCTGGCTAAATTGAAGTGTCCACAGACTGAACTACCGCACCATCCACTCAATCCCATCCTGCTGATCGCCCCACCGGCGCCACCACACTCACGGAGTGCTTGTCTTGCGGGCTACCTCGGTTGTTTGTGGAACACCATGTCAACATGAAGACTACTACGATGACGACCTAAATCAGCTGTTCCGGTGCTGGCTCACTTGCAGTCATGCAATTCAGTTATCTGGTCAAGCCATAGTGTTGGTGGGTCCACACACTTCAGCACCTTTGCACCCCTGTAGTCAAAGTGTCAACTACAAAAACGATCGCTGCGGAAGCATTTACTTCCTGCATAGGATACAACGAATGAGCAGCATTGGCATGTTGGCAGTTCCTCCTAATTTGCGAACGGGTGGACCGGTGCAATGCACCACGCTGCTGCTCCGGTCCTCTACCATGCCTTCCCTTAATTTGACCTCGAAGGGACATGCAAAATCAGTTTAAATTATCCAAAGATTGAATTAAAAAGAAAAGACGGAAAACAGCCCAAGCCAAACTTGCTTTAACTGGAAGAGGTTAGTGATGCTCTGTTGCCGTTTATGCCTCAAACGAGCAGCGAACAACATGTCATTATGTCACTATGCACTTAAAAGTAGCGCTGCTTCGCGGAATAACAACAAAAAGCTGCACGCGCGCGAGCTCTGTCGAACTTGGTTGAACCCGATTTCCCTTCATTCCCGCGCCAATTTAGCTCCTGCGGGGACAGACAACTGAAATGGCTAGGCAGTAATGCGTTCATGCCAGCAGGTGGCAAAGCTCACAACCACGCCAGCTTCAACTTCTCCACTTGGTGGCGTCAACGCATTACAACCTGGGCGCTTTGGTTGCCCCTGCCCGCTCCATGCAGGCGATGAATAGCCGCAGGAGAGAAGGAAAGTCTGATTCAGCCTATAGGGACCTAACTTAGGCCTAGTTCCACAGGGATTGTGCGCAAGCAGCTTGCTGCCGTATTTCCGCGAAGCGGTGCTGCTTTTAAGTTCAGAGTAATGTTACGACATTTGGTTCATTCCTTTTAAATAATGTTTTGGTGTGTTTTCGAGGCGAACATTGGTGTGTCCATGGTGTGGCAAGAACTTGGTTGACATTCAGACAATAAAATAGGTGCTAGAATTTCGTTGCAGTATCCCATAAATATCGCACTCCGTGCAAAAACTATGGAACTAAACACTGTAATCAACTTGTCGTTTTTAAATTCCCTTCACCTCCCCTTGTAGGCACAACTGCTATGATTGACTCCCAGCACTATTTGCATATGAGCCTTGCATGTTTGTAGAAGAAAAAAATTAAAGCCGTTTACAACTCCCTGTAACGCCGGATTAGAGCGCAGCTCTTGAGGAGGAGGATGGAAGGGTACTTAGGGATAGGATGGTAGGGTTCCGAGGGATAGGTGACTCCCTGAGGTCACGTGACCTCAGGGAAGGGGGGGGGGGGGTCACGTGACCTGAGGGGGGTCACATGACCTCGGGGGGTGAAGTGACCTCAGCGGGGGGTCACGCGACCTCAGGGGGGTAACCCTCATGAGGGTAACCCTCGTGACCCCCGTGAGGGTAACTCTCATAACCCTAGTAACCCTTGTGAGGGTAACCCTCGTGACACTCGCGAGGGTAACCCTCGTGACCCTAACCCTCGTAACCCTCGTGAGGGTAACTCTCATAACTCTCGTGAGGATAACCTTCGTAAGAGTAACCCTCGTGAGGGTAACTCTCATAACCCTCGTGAGGATAACCTTCGTAAGAGTAACCCTCGTGAGAGTTACGAGGGTTACGCGCGGTTACGCTGACGGCGACGCCGCTCAAGCCGGAAACATGCACCCAAGAGCTGCGCTCTAAAAAGACGTGGCATGCATGGCTACATCACATCTCGCTAAACTGTAATCAATGACAATAAAACAGCAGTCAGTTATCTGGAAGGAGCAACACAGAAGAGCTTCAAACCTTAAAAGCATACTACAACGAAATTTCGGCGCTTGTTTTTTGGACTAAATTTGTTCAAAGGAGGAGTATCACATTGGACACACCAATATCTTGTTAAAAAAATACACAAAAAGGAATTAAAAAGAAAAATAATTTAACGATTACCTAAGAGCACCTAATGGATGTCGTTAAAGGGATACTGAACCAAAGAATTTAGTGTCCATAATAAGTGGCGCACATTCTTTCCACGAGCCAGCAGCCACCAGTGTGCGCGAGCACAAGCAACGAAAATGATGTCAAAGACCCCCATTCGCGCTTAAGAGGACAGTGAAATGCATGGGCTTCGGGCCAAAGGAGAATAAAGACAAGTTTTTCATCTACACAGTGGTGTCTGGTGTAAAAGGTAAGCGATTAATTGGTCTCACAAACACGTGGCTTTCACTTGTAAAGATGAAAAGCCTGTCTTTATTCTCCTTTGGCCCGAAGCCCATGCATTTCACTGTCTTCTTAAGCGCGAATGGAGGTCTTTGACATCATTTTCGTTGCTTGTGCTCGCGCACACCGGCGGCTGCTGGCTCGTGGAAAGAATGTGCACTATTTATTATGAACACTAAATTCTTTGGTTCAGTATCCCTTTTAACGCCCCGTTTGTAATGCAAGTCTAGGAACTTTGACAGGTAGTGACGATAACTGTCTCGCCTCCGGCCACCACGAGAGAAGAGGAGAAGAAGGAACTCCACTCTCCCCGAGAATCTCTTTTGTGTGTCCCAGAAGTCGCTATTGTCCCCCTACAAGATTATAAAAGATAAACCCGTCACTCAAAAGTCGTACAAAAGCAGCCGCTTCGGTGGCCGGAACGACTTAAAGGGACCATGAAATGACCTTTTTACTTTTGCCAGATAACTTTTACATTAAACCGTCAATGTTCACTGAATGCCGAACAGGCATCCGTTTTCGTCTCGGTTTATTAACTTCTACACAAAAAATTAATGAAATATCGACTTTTTCTTTCTCTCCAACTGACCGCAAAACAAGCTGCGGCGTAATTTTGACGGTCGTGACGTACCCTGTTTCCGGAACCGGAAGCGGCGGAGAGTTGGCGGTGTGCCGGTAGGTTTTACTGCGCTGATGTCACCGACGTATTTTGGGAATCGGCGCCTCTCATCGCCGCGATAGGCATGGACACATCGCAGCTGAGCGAAATTCAATGAGATTATGTTGCGCTACAGCGGCAGCATGGGACTAGTCCCATACGCCGGTATGCCTGTTGGGAAGTGCGGCGAGTCTTCCGGTGAAGACTCCAGCCCAACTGTCATTGGTGGTAAAAGGCGGCCCGTGTCAGTCATTTGCAAAGCGACGTAGATGGAAACAAATTGCCGCGGCGTTTTTCGCGGCCTCGGAGATGCAGGAGCGAGCCGACGTTAAAAAAAGATACGTTTGAACTACGACAGTCTCAGCAAGAGCCACGTAAATACCTGTTCGCACTCGGAGCGGACGCGCGCGTTTGATGAAAGTGCTGTATTCGCGCTGTTGGTAAGCGCTTCGGGACCGATCTTTTACGATTGCAACTCGATACTGACGTGACACTCGGCAAAGGAAGGATGAACCGGAATTGCACGTAGCTCCCACGAACTGTTATAGCTCGACAGTGACGTGCAGTCGTGTCAGAATAAAAATGGCATACTAATAACAAAGTGTACATACCGTGTTACGAAGGTAATCCATACGGCGTTTATTTGAGCTCTATATCACACAAAACAAGAAGATAGAATCGACGAGAGTCCCTGTTCGACGACAGTGTTCATCAACACTGCCTCGGAAAACAAGGGGAAGAGATTGACCTCACCTCTTAATCTAAAATTGAGGTCAGCGATCAAACTATAATACGGGAAGGGTCCACAAGGGTAGCCCGGGCATATTCCATTCAGCACGCCAGCCGGTCGTGGGCAGACGGTCTTGGCCAAGTACCGTTGAATCAACGCTGTTCCGAGTCGGAGTGCCTGCTATGCCGCTAGGCCTATCCGCCAAGCTCACTTGGTCGGAGCCGGTGGATTCGTCGCCGTTGTAGCTTTTCTCGGGTGTTTGTGAATCCAGCGTTCTTGTTCGTCGTGGTCTGTCTCAAGTACTTTTTTCTTGCTGCTTGAAGTCGGGACGCGCGAGGAGAACACGTAGAAAAATAAACGTTCTTTGGTCGTCGCGAAGTAGTAACTGAGCGACGCTGTCGGCCCGATTGACCCTAGTGCGCAGGTGCAGTAGTTGCTTCGTTTACCACACGATAGATGGCGCTTGGCTCTCAGCATTATCAAATTTGGCAGATTTCGTCACATCTCAAATTATGCTACAAAATGTGGATCTGAATATTATTTAACAAAACATTTAGGAAACACTCGCCGGCTATCTATTGTTTACGATCGCGTTGCTGGTGTGGTAGGCTCTTACCCAATAAGCGACGTGGATTCGGCTGACGTGCTGCGTTTCCGCGGATGCATCGCAGTGAAAAGGCAGAGAGCTTTCGAAGGAAAGAAGGCGCAAAAGAGTCCAGTTTTCTTGTAAAAGTTCTATAGCGAAGAATTTTTTTTGGCTCCCTATTTTTGTGTTTTTGTGTTTCTTTTCACACCTTTTACGACGATCGGTGGATGAAATTCGATTTCAGAATCGTTTCATGGTCCCTTTAACTATCCGCACGACGTCAGCCTCGCCGCAGCTTTGCTCGTCCCGAGACGAACTACGTCACAATTGCATCGGATGTCACGTGCTCTCCGTTGGCTTCTCTCCAAGGGCTTGCCTGAGTGGACCGTTTATAACGACAAATACAGCCAACAGGCTCAAAATATAAACGTGCGATTGTCATTTACGGACACTGTGGATCATATTCACCCTATTTTGGAACCCGACGGGTATATTTCAAATTTCGTTGAAGTATCCCTTTAAAGGGGCCCTACAATCCTATTTAAAGGGGCAGTGCAACGATTTTCAGACTTTGGCCAATTAACTGCGGAAATTAATCTGCGTCACATATGGAACGAAAAACCGAAAACCGCATTTTCTTGCGAGCGCTAGTTCTTATTTAAAAAAAATGAAACAAATCGAAGGTCGAAGTGCCTCATTTCTCCACGATGACTTTCGAGTGACATACTCTGGAGGTTCACGTGGTTTCCCCTTGGGCCCTCTCTTCAGAGACCCCAGCCGCTTCCTCCGCGATTGTCGACTTTCAAAGGATTAGCCTCGTCCAAGGTTGCGGCGCGCGATGGACACAAAGGACGGATCGCCACGGGGCTGACTGCGAGTGTAGCAGCGGAGGGGGACAGGGTTTGTTGACTTCCGCGTACCCCCAGAGACGCTGTCATTTTAGTTCCCGTAGCCACCACAGGCGGCTGCAGATCGGCAAATAATTTGTTTTTTGCCTTGCGATTACGCAGCAGAATAGCAGTTTTTCGGGGAAAGGTGACGCGTTTTTGGTCACTTGGGCTTGGATAAACAATATAAAAAATGCAAACTGGCAATTCTTCCAACATTGAAACCGTTGCACCGCCCCTTTAAGCGTCTACCTTTTTCGCGAGAGAGTAACTAAATATCAGTGCGTCATATTTTAACCGGACGAAGTGGAAGCTTCCTCCTCCTACAGGGGCACCCCGTGGTGCCAAACGCGTGCAGCATGTGACGAAATCGTGACGTTCTCGTCCCTGGTCAGCTTGTGCCTTACGACTGGCCAGAGCCGCAAAAAGCTTTTTTTTTTAGTCAAAATACAAAATATGAGTGGCGCAAACTGTTTCAAGTATTTATAAAGTAGTTTTTGGTCTAGTATTTTAGATAAGAAAAGAAGCAAATGCAGTTTACAAACTACAGACACAAGAAATGACCCGTCGACAAACCCGCCACTAAGCGGTGGAAGAGGTGGCGCAGGCGCTTTTCGTACAATTCTGAAGCGCGCTTGCTTCGTGATCTTGCAGGCCATGCCCTGCAAATCCTAGCAGACGACGCACGACACCGGTGGCACATTTTGCAAGAAGCGAAGGTATGAATTTATCTCCTCGCGAGATTACAGGAGACCCGTCCAGACCTTCCCGTTGAACGTCATCGAGTTGGGGCTGAGAGGCTCCACCAGTGTGCTCCAAATGCTTACGATGAGTGTCTGTTGGGACGCTTGTAGGCAAAGAAGTCACGTGAGCGTCACAAACTCAACTCATTTTTATTTTCTAGTTCTGCCCTGTTCCCGGGCAGCTCTCTCTCCTAGGCCTCACCTCTTTTCCCCATCTTTCCCTGCCTCCCCACATTCCTCATTCACCACGGTCCACGGGCAAGGGAGAATCCTCAGGCGCGGGAAAAGGGGGGACAGAGGACCAAGGACGTCATGAAGGAGGTTGTTTTTTGCTTGTCTTTGTAACTTTAATGTGTCTATAAGGTTTAAAATAAAGCGAATTTCGAGAAAAGAAGGTGCATTTAACAACTAGGTTCGTAGCAGGTTCCCATGTTTGTGTCAGCGACCTGCATGCGCAACATTGGTTCCCGTGATATTGTCACGAATGACAAGTGATGAGGCGGTGAATAACTGAGTAAACTGAACGTTTAATGGGGCGAACTTGTGCCCAAAAATAAAAAGGAAACAGAAGATCACAGCACAGCGTCGCGGGCATCGAAGTCGGCGTAAGAGCAGAGTCGAACGCTGGGGCGAGACTGACTCCAGCTTGCCACACAGAGCGCCTTTTGTACACGCGTGGGCTTCTGGAATAATCGGCGTAGAACACTCGGACCTTGAACAAGCAACAGGATTCTCGAATTTACCAGAACACTAAATTGCAGGAATAAACAAAAGACAAGTCGGTCCCAGGAATCGAACCTTGGCTTTTCGCGTGGGAGGCAGGCACGGTAACTGTTAGGCCACGCGCGCGCTGCATACTTGGCCAGCTGAGCGCGCGGCCATATGAAAGTTGTTCCCTTGTGTGTACTGCATTGTGAAATGCGACTTTGCTGCGTCCGCGATCTGCGGCATCCGTTCCTGTGACATGCAAGTGGTTCCTGTGTGTTCATGGCATCACGAAACTCGAATCTGCTGCATCCGCAATTTGCGGTATCCTTACCTGTGATACAGGAGTTGGTAGCGAATTCTCACGTGCTTATTGCATGAGTGCAAATTAACTGTGTCTGCGATCTATGGTATAAGTTCCCGTGTCATGTGGTTTGTAGTGGGTGCCCTGGTATTTACTACCAACTTCTAATAAAGTTTTACTGTCTAACCCCAAAGGTAGCCCATCCAATCTTTTTCGTCATCTATCTCGATTTTGGGTGGGCATTCTTACTACGGGACTTTATGGTAGGTACATAACACTTGCAACTAAATTGAATGGAATCAATACCTGTAAATAATAATCGCATCTTTGTATTTTGAACAGATGGCTATATCTCTTGTTCTAAATACCGGATTTGGCAAGTGCTTCAAATTCAACCATTGAGGAACACAATGCGTCTCGGGATATCAGTCCCGTCTATAACATCATTGGCCTTGGCAGGGTACAGCATACTGTAGTTACGAGTTTTGCCACCTGGTGGCATCAACACGTTACAATCTAGCTTAATCGAAGTGTTCAAGGACTGAACCACCACACGACCGCACCATTACCTCGATCCAATCCTGTGGAGGGTATAAACGGTCTGTTTCCAAAGAAAATGGGAGGTTTTAAGTTTTCGCGTTTTTTGGGACTCGCAAGACTTTTACGCTTGATCACGCCATCAATGTCTGCAGTGACAAGAGGTTGCCACGAAGAGCTTTGTGCGACCACCCTTCGGCTTAGCAGAATGAGTGCTTTGAGGATGCTTTTGCATACTTTTGTAGTTGTCTCCACGCTTCAAATTGTTAGAAGCTTTACGCTGCTTTTTTTCAGTAACACAATGTGGCTGTCAATGGGCATTTTTTCATGTTCAGGAATTAGAGGAATGGAATGGTGAAGTACAGCTATTCCAGGAGTGGGATGGGCGCAGTTTCTCCGTTCCGAGGGGTTGAAAGGAATTGAATTGTCGGAAATTTATTCTCTGGAATGGAACTGAAATGGAATGGAATGGAGATGCCCATTCCACAACACTGGTGTATAAGTAACATGCTGTCCTATGTCATCTTTTTTTTTTTTTACATGCTGTCCATTTGATTGTTTCCTGTATTCCCCAAACATGTTGTGTACATAATCTTAATTATTTTTCTGGTACTTGTGCCTATAATAAACTATGAATAAAAAGAACATGCGTCAATCCTTGTCTCTCGCCCACTGCAGAACAAGCTATTTGAGCTTCCTCTGCAGTAACCCAGAAAAAATGCTCTGGAATACGTAGTTCAGAGCAGGGAAGGGTGACAGGGGGGAGAGAGAAAGCGGTGAGGTGAAGCGACGGCGAAGTAGGCAACGCAAGCGCCGACGAAGCAGAATATCTAGGCGGCAACCCATGCGGCCAGTTGGCTGGCAAGACTACTAGAGCTGTCTGTTGGCACGTTTGTCAGTGAAACATAGCATGTGACATCCCTTACAGATACCTCAATCTTCTGCTTCCTTTTCTTCTGTATCGTTCTTTTCCGTCTCTCTTTCGCCTTTTCACTCGCTCAGACCTGGAAAGCGCATTTCAACAACCAAGGCTACGTACAGCTGTATACTCCTGCTACTACTACGATGACAACATTAGTGAGCAACGCCAGCTCTAACTTGCTTGCAGCGAGGTCGCACTCAAGCGATTCGGTTATTCGTTCAAGCCGTAGTGTTGGTAGACTCACATACTTCAGCGCCTTTACACTCCTGTATTAAAAGCCTTAACTACGAAAAAGATTGCTCCGGAAGCATTATTTCCTGAATGGGATACAATGGATGAACTAGATGAACAGCTTTGGCAGTTCCACCTAGTTTGTAAATGGGGCGGACCAACGCTATGCACCACGCTGCTGCACCCGCCCTCCACCATACTACCGTAATAACTTTACCATATTACCTTGTCATTATAAAACAGCCCCCCTTTCACCTTATATCACTTCACTCACCCCTTCCTGCCATTGCTTCAACCTTGTCCACTTTAACTTTTTAAAATACTTTAGTCCTTCTTCTTTGTCTCCCGCCCCCCCCTTTCAAATCACGATGCAAGAAAAAAGAAAGCTTCCATCCGTATATTTATTAGATTTTCCATACTTACGTTCAGACATCTCCCTCGCCTCTCCACATCTTGTATGTTTTTGTGTCGCTCTAATCACACCTGGAGTCGAACTAGAAGTCCTACTTCTTAATGTAGCTCTTCTTGACTCTGATAACAATAAACTTCCTTTTTTTAATTGTCAGAAATGTTCACTTTTCTTAATCCTATGCTTTCCATTCTGGCCTGACACGTTCCTTTTGCTGCTTCCTTTGCTGTCTTCTTAACTAGCTTTATATTTTGCCCAGTTTCTAGAATGCAGGTGGGAAGACTACCTGCATTCCAGAGACTGCCCTGTCCTCGGTTCATAGAACAAGTTGACAAAAAAGAACTTACCGCGACTTGAGGACTGAATCGGTTCCATAGAAACTGCTGTCTCGGGTCAGGTTCGTACGACGACTCACAGGACGGCAAAGGACGCAGGGGAGCACTTGAGATGCCTGGGATCAGACACGAAGAGCAACAGCACTAATTAAGAACAAAGCTGGCAAAGACATGAAGTTCATCAAGCTAACGAGAAAGCTAGAATGACACGTTTGAGACAGATTTTAAGGTTTATAAAGATGAAGAAAAATTGAAAAGCAATACCTGTGCCCCTAGTGACGAGGGTAGCTTGTGCCATCTGACTTATAAAAGCTTCGAGGTAAATTTCACTTTTCAATCGAGTCTTTCTTTTTTTTTTTTTCCGCACTGCCATAGGGGAGGAGATCGAACAGTCACACCTCTAGCGGTGCTCTTCAACTGTAGGGACGAAAAACCGTCTTTTCTTGTTTGTTTTTGTTTCGAGAAAGAGAAGATGACGATTCAAAGGCCGCTCCTGGTGCATCTTAAGCACTGGTCAAAGCAAAGCGCTCGTGCCGAGACTGTGCAAGGCAAGCAGGGCCGGATTAAGGTACGGGCTAAGGGGACTGCAGCCCGGGGCCCCCGACTCTCTGGGGGCCCCCATGACGGAAGGTTGATTGACGCAGCTCGTAGAAAAAAAAAAAAACGAAACCTAAAAATATTTCGGAAAGCGATGTTGCTTTGCCGCAGCATTCGAGAAGAGGGATATACAAAGATAATGGCGATGTCAGGGAGGCCAAACGCGCACTCCGCGTAGCACATTCCTATCCCTGTACAAAGCCAGGCCTTTGGGTGGGTGACCGGCCCCTTAGGGTGCTTGTCCGCTTTCTTTTGAAAGCGGCTTCGAGCAAACGAAGAAAACACGCGAGGGGCCCCACGATCTGGGGTTTTTCGCTCCTCTTCTTTTTTTTCTTTTTTTTGTCAGGAAGGGAAATGTCATCAACACCTCCCCCTTCACCCTACTCGGGCTCGTGTCTGGTGCGCGCAAACACGTGTTTTTGAGCAGCGCTTACATTTTTGAAAGTGCGGCCCTCGACGTTGCTGGGGAAGGGAACAAAGCTGCATGCCGCCTCCACGGAGGTGTTGCAGGAGTGCTCCCTAGTTGAAACCAGACGGGTATGGTAAATTTTTTGTATTTTGAGGCTACTTTCTATTAATTAAAAAATAAAGGAAACTGCAGTATTTCCTAGGTTTATTGCCTTAACCAGACATCACTATCATCATCATCGCCGCCATCATCATCATTAGGGCCCCTAAAGCGTCCTTAGCCCAGGGCCCCGAAATGCCTTTATCCGGCTCTGAAGGCAAGGTTCGATTTCTTTGTTATACTGCATTAGTAAACACTGCACTGTGTGGACAACAATCTCGATGAAGTGCCCCCTATACCGTAAAATACCGGGCAAGCGCCCACTCAAACTTCAGAGATAATCACAAAAAATTGGGGATGGGCACTTGTCCGGTCATCAATTTTACATATAAATGTACTGTGCGTATTTTCTCAGATCTCACAAATTTGGGGATAGGCGCTCAATGTGGAATGGGCGGATGCACGGTATTATACGGTAGTTGATCTGCTGCCCAATAATGTAAAAATCAGTTCAGTCACAACAGTCAGCGTAAGTAAAGGATCACCGGGACATCCGTGCTTCGTATGAAATGTGCCTCTGGTGCAAAATGGCACATTTGGCACAAAAGTAGGACCATTGCTCATTCCAAGCTGGCCAAGAGCGGCATTGCATCATCATGCCTGCAAGCTGCCCTAGAAAAGTCTTGCCACAATACGCTCCAACAGAGCATGGGGCGGCAGGTAAGGATGGCTTGGCACTTGCGGGTCACCCAGCGTCAGCTTTGTGTCCATGGCTGAAGAGCTACTTCAGAAGATTAGGACAGGACACCAACAGCGTAGGGAGCGACAAGACAAGAGATCACATTTCCTCATAATACGAAAAAGATGGCGGGGCACTGTGATGTACCAGCCGTCCGTCTCGGAACCTTATAAAATCTCGCAACTATGCTCCAAGGTTGATGATAGGTGGGAGACATTAAACAAATGTAGAGACAACTACAGAACAAGGTATAGTCGCCGGCCATATGAGCTCCCCCGGCTGAACGCCGACCGGATCAGCGAAAATCCCGCACGCGGCGCGTCGAGCGTTATCGCGTTTTGGGAGCCAGGCTATAGGGACCAAACTATTCCGTTATCAAAGGGGTGGATGCATAGCTTTTATCGGGATTCCAACCTTTAGAAGTGTGAATCACAAAAACATGGCCGATTAGAATTGCAGTCTTCGGATGTTGACCCCAAGTGTTCGGAGATGATATTATAACTGCTGATAAACTGGAGCTTGCTTTAGGCGTAGATAAAGTAGCAGTGTTTGATCGATGCGTACAAATGAAAAACCCTATGTTTGATATGATATTAGGCACGATAACAATGATCCCTCCGCAAGCGAGAAGTGGCCGACCAGGAAGGCATCTGCAAAGTCATCCTGTAGAGAATTACCCTTGGCGAAGCAACACGCTACTGAGCGCAGAACAATAGTCTCTCCTCGATAAAACGCGTTCATGAAAAGTGCCTGAATCTTTATTCTGCTTCGACGCAAATATTTCTTTTTTTTCTTATCTATAGCATATCCTTATACAGTTAAAACTCGATTTAACGAAGTCGAGGGGAGCCGCGAATTATTTCGTTAAATCGGGAACTTCGCTAAATCGGGTGAGGCATTTTTCGAACATTTAATTCGGCACAATCGATTATGTAGCGTAGCGGCATCCAGAAAACTACGGTGGCATCATATTTGCGCAGCGTAAATGCGCTGAAAATGTAAAATTGCGGCCTACCGAAACGACCGAGATTGCTAGCACGTAAAGAAAGAGAACGAGAATTGTTACCTCAACGAAGAGGGCCCCAGGGGACTACACGTTTATTTTCCAGCAAAGAAGTCGGTTATCTTTGCTTGCGTGTGCTTTGTGAGCAGCGGCCGGACTGACTTCTCGTAGGCCTGAAGTGCATCCAGCGCATCTTCGGTTCCCTCGTGTGCTCCAGCAAACTGCCGCAGCAGGTCAATTGCATCCATCACTTGGCCTGGTGTCGGCACGGGAGCTTCGGTAACCTCACTGTCGTCGTCAACATCGTCAGCCGCCACTCCCTCCACGCTTCCAACAAGCCTCAAGATGTCCCCGTCATCCAGAACTTTAGTCGTGATGGCGTTTGCGTCAGCGTTTACGTAGTCGGAGAAACTCATCCCTGTCGGCACTTCATCCGCTAAGCGAAGGCGCTCCCAGGCATCTTCGTGCTGGTGCACGGCGCCCGCGCAGTCCGGTGCAGCTTCGGCAGTTTCGCGGCCTGGCGTACCGAAGCCAGAATTCCTGAAGCAGTTGACAATTAGCGACTGCCTCGTTGCCCTCCAAGCCGCCGCCACCATCTCAACCGCCATGAAGACGTCGATCTTCGTATCGCGCTTCAGGTCCAGGTTCAGAAGAACCCTTTCAACGACTCGACGCTGCGCACTTAACGCTATTAATAATCCCTTGGTCCAGAGGCTGGACCACGGACGTAGCATTTGGGGGGAAGTACCGGAGCTCCACGTTGGTGAGCTCAACCGCTGGCACGTAGTGGGCGGTGCAGTTATCCAGCAACAGGCAGACGTTCCTTTTCTGGCGGCGCATGTCGCTGTCAAATTCTTCGAGCCATGTGGTGAAAATGGCACGCGACATCCAAGCTTTTGAGTTTGCAACATACTTTACAGGAAGCCTTTTCGTGCCCTTAAAGCATCGCGGCCTTGCGCTCTTGCCGATAACAAGGGGGTCTCGTTTGTCGCTGCCGTCCATGTTAACGCACAGCAAGAGAGTGAGCCTCTGTTTGCTGTGCTTATCGCCATGGCACGTCTGGCCCTTCAGCGCGAGAGTCTTTTTAGGTAGCATCTGGTAAAAGAGGCCGTTCTCGTCGGCATTGTAGACGTCGCTGGGAGTGTATTTTCCAAGAATGTCGAGCACATTTTCTGACAGCCAGTCGCCGACTACAGTCATGTTCACACAGCTCGCTCCACCGCTGAGCACCTTCCCGACGATGCTGTACCGTTCTTTGAAGTGCGACAGCCAGCCAGGACTTGCTTTAAACTCGTCATCACCCAGCAGGCATGCGAAAGAGCGAGCTTTTTGTTGCAGCAGGTCACCACTGACGGGAATGTTCTTTGCCCGCACATCCGTAAACCATGCGAAAAGGGCCTCTTCCACCTTGCCATGGGGGGTAGTCTTCAGTGCTTTTTTGTGCGCGAGGTTCCCAGACGAACTGGCACGGAGGATGTAGTCTTTCCCCTTCAATATTGTAGAAAGGGTACTGGCTGGAATGCCATGTGCTGCAGCCACGTCACATTTCTTCTGTCCACTTGTTACAGCACGAATTATGGCCGCTTTCTCGTCCAGAGTAAGCCTTTTTCTTTTCTTCTGGGGCTCCATATCCAACCTGTCGAACACGCCAGTCACTAGGCCTAGCGGCGCGCTTGCTCGCACCCACCACGGGTTGTAACTTTTCTGCCAGCCGCGCACGCTTCCCGTGTTCTTCTATTTCGTGCAAATAAAGATTGATTGATTGAACGTGAAAAGTCAAGAATTGAGCAAGCAGTCACCTAAAGACAAAGCCGTGAGCACTGAGTATGGCCTCATGAGGTTTACTTCAAAACTATCACCTATGGCCTCATGAGGTTTACTTCAAAACTATCACCGCATTATTGGGGACTTTTAGCGGTTCGCTAGAAGTCCCTATTACCTCAGGATTCCGTTTTCAGAATGAAAGATACGCCAAAAACAGTACCTGTTTGTTGAATACATCGAACTCAAGAAGTCTCAGAAGATGAATCGACTCCCTCGTCCATTTTTGTCTGACTCGCCAAATTAGATGGATGATGAATAAATGTAAATGGATGCAGCATAAAGCCTCCGAACCAGGGGACGACTTGCGCCACCTAGGCAGAAAAAATAAATCCCTTAGTGCTTTTCTTTACGCCGTTTTATCTGATTTATTTAGCGCCGCTTGACAGAATAAGTGGGCATCATAAATTTATTATAATGGACGTCTAGAGGTTCAACTGGCGCTAGTGTAGGGGCTTTATCAGAGCCGTTTATTGGGCTTTATGCTTTATGCGACACCCGTGGCGCAAAGTGAAGCAGACAGCAAGCATTTTGTCTGTTCGCCGGAAAATAACATGAAACACTTTGGTTATTTGGGTCGTACCGAATAGTATGTACCTTGATTAACATTGTAAAAGTGTGATTGCTCTAGTTAGTGGATTTTTTTTTGTCAGTGAACGACGTTTAACCGTTTAACTTCGTTACATTTCAGTGTCAAACAGGTGTTCCGCGGCAGGTGTGTAAAAACAAACGACGATTGAAAGCGAAAATGACAATCAAAAGGAATATACCGGGTGTTTGTGAAAAATCCGAACCCGGATTTTCGCACCGCAAAAATAAACTAGACATTGCGGGGCTCCAACTCCGTCAAACTCAAAACGTAGCCCCAGCCGATCGAGCAAGATGTTAAAATGGCAACACTTACCATTACCGGAAGAAAAATTTAGAGGCAAAAAACTGATTTCGCCTATGAGGGGACGCCGTCCGTGAGAAGCAGCAGATGAAATGCTTCTGTTTGCAACCACATCTCACAAAGGACACCTATATCGGTCAAGGGTTTGTGGTTAGTTTCGGTTTCGGTCTGGCTAGGGTGCCTTCAGGTGCGCTTTGCTTTGGGTGGAGACATGTGGCCATTTTGTCCCACACTTTTATTTTTCTTCTTTGTTCAGAAGCGCATGAAAGAGCGTGTCCCTGCACGCGTTTGTGGCGCTGACTGCTATGGCGACATTTTGTTTTCGTCGATTTCTTTGTATTTTACCCGTGAGCGCGTGCAGTCGGCATCGGGTACTAGAAAGGCTGGCATCAACCTTAACAGAAGGACATTGAGGCACCCTAGGTCTGGCGTTTTGCAGCACAGCACCGCCACAACGTTTCTCACGTGCTCCGCTGGGTTTGGGTAGAGTTGCACGTTGTTAGTGTCCGACCCCTGCCTGTTTCTTGCCGTCTTTCACGTCTATTACTTGAAGAAGGGCGTCCGCCCGAAACGTCGTGTATACCTCCTTGTCCGCGTATTTTTTCGAGAAGCACAACCTTATGCGGAGGGCAAGTTCGTCTGCTTCTCGCGCAGGGGGTACCGGTGACGTCAGAACGCCGTGCCCTGATTGGCTGATCGCGGCCCCCCTATCTGAGCGTCGTCTGCTCCTTTGCAACGTCGTCTGCGTCTGTCTTACCTTTCCTGCGACTTTCGGAAGTGCAGAGGCCAGATTCACAAAACCATGTTACGCCGAAAGAGTGCGTAAGACAAAACGTGAGAACAAATTCGTATTCACGAAACGAAATTATCGTAAGTTTTGCTCAGGTTACGACGGAATCCTAACACGATCAACTCAGCATGGCCGACAGCGTCGCTCAGTTACTTGGTCGCGACGACCAACGGACGTTTATTTTTGTACGTGCTCTTCTCACGCGTCACGACTACAAGCAGCAAGAAAAAAAGTAAAAAGTACTTGAAATAAACCACGACGAACAAGAACGCTGGATCCACAAACACCCGGGAAATGCTCCAACGGCCACGATTCCACTGACCCCGTCCAAGCGAGCTCGGCAGATAGGCCTAGCAGCGGCGCAGCGGTGCTCCGACGGTCCTTGGCCAAGACCGTCTGCCCACGACCGGCTGGCGTGCTGAATGGAATATGCCCGCGCGACCCTTGTGAACCCTTCAATCTCTTCCTCTTGTCATCGCCTCGTTTTCCGAGGCAGCGGCGACTCTCGCCGGTGAAAAAGCGGTGAATCTCCGACAGACGCAGGAAAGGTAAAACAGCCATCGCTTTGACTAGCAGACGTAAAGCAGACGACGTTAACTGCACCAACCCGCCGACGCCGTTTAAGAGTGAGGAGTCTCGCCGCACACGCGAGGGAAAAAGTATTTGGGAGGGAACTTGCGGACACTCTCGCTTCTTAGCAGACAAACCTCGGCGCCTCGGGACACCTCGCCAGCAAATCCCTTGACTTCCCTCCTTGATGCGCGTCTGCTAGTTGTTCGACAAAAACAACGTACCGCTCGAGTTATTTCGTCTCCCCTCTCTGAAAGCCGAAGTCGAGCTCGCTCGTAAAGACTTGCACTTCCGAAAGTCGCAGGAACGGTAAGACGCAGACGACGTTGCGAGCAGACGACGTTGCAAAGGAGCAGACGACGTTCAGATAGGGGGGTCGCGATCAGCCAATCAGGGCTCGGCGTTCTGACGTCACCGCTAACTCCTTTCTCATGCGCAGAAGACGAAAATGAGCCCACTTGCGAGGCGTATTACTTGCGACTACGGGTTTTGACTGTTTTAGAGCGCAGCTCTTCGGCGCCTGATTCCGGCTTGAGCGGCAGCGGCGTCGGCGTAGCCGCGCGGTGCATTATGGGAAACGTCCCATAATGCACCGCGGTGACGCGCGCGTTGCATTATGGGACGTTTCCCATAATGCACCACTCGGGAGGGGGAGGAGGGGGCGAGGAGCACGGGAGGAGTAGATGAGGAGGGAGGAGGAGAGGGTACGGATGAGGAGGGGCATACCGGCCCTTGCGTACCCTCCCCTCCTCCTCCTGAAGAGCTGTGCTCTAATTCGGTGTTACAGGGAGTTGTAAACGTCTTTGATTTTTTTTTTTTTAAACTCAGGTTAGGCTCGTTAAGTTGTTTATTGGTGCTTTTGTTTATCGTGGATAAAAGTATTTTGTTGCTTCACCAGCTGGCTCTGCATTTTTGTTGTTGTGACGTACGTAATTTCACATGATTTAGAGGTGTGACATTGTGTGCGACACTGGACTGTATAAGGTGAAGGCAAATACCCTGTAAGCCAATACTGTCAACTCCCGCGGAGCGCGGGCGAAAAGTGATCACAGCGCCCTTGGCAAGCTCGAAGTCTCCACAGCGCATTGGTTTTGCCTATCTCCACGCGAGGTGACCAATGAAAAATAATTGTCACAGGTATTCGCTGCTTGGAAAGTTTAAAAATGGGTGCAACCTCTGGAGTGAAGGACATATCTTCTTCACGTGGGAAAGATGTTACAGCTTTCGGGGTACAATTTTCGGGCTCTCCTAAAGAAAACACTGTGCCAAACTTACGTACGCCAGGCAAAACATGAATGCACCTTCGCCCTGTTTCTTGAAAAAGGGCAATGTACAAAACTTTCGGCACATAGCCACATTTAAACTTTGCTGTTTCGTTTTGTTGTTGCAATTCCAACTGCTCATAAACGTATTGCTTAGAACCGCTTCGTCAAATAGACGAGCTGGCTAATCCCGTTAAGATAGTCTCCGGATGAAGAAGCAAAAGGCAATTTTGAACCACGTATGTTAGTGCAATGTGTGCTCTGGAAGAAGTCGATTGTGCACATGCAAATCTGACGCTACTACTGAAACTAATAAAAGCGGAGTTACAAAAGATCAGACTTCTCGCGCGTGCAGAAGAAAAAAGAAGAGAGCGTCGTAGCACAAAGAAAGGTGATTTCAGTCACGTTATAAACAGTGCACAAAATGTGAGTATCAGCGGCGGGACGACTAAGTCTTCCGCGCCTTCTACGATAAAGGCCGACGCCCGCTGGACGGTCGTACAACTCCTTCCATTTTTCAAAGTCTACTTTCTTTTTGTTTGAGGCGACGCTACGCCGCTGTAATCTTTCTTCCTCCTGCTTTTACGTTTTTTGTCTG
The DNA here is from genome assembly GCA_013358835.2 of Ixodes persulcatus. Lineage (NCBI taxonomy): Eukaryota > Metazoa > Arthropoda > Arachnida > Ixodida > Ixodidae > Ixodes > Ixodes persulcatus. Next base: position 83,230 of record JABSTQ010002451.1, on the reverse strand, counting down.
CTTTTTTCTTTCTTGTGTTTACTTGACGTTCGAACCATCGCGTATTTAGCTTAGCCTTGTTTGGCTTAGTTTTTACTTCCTTTCCTTCACTTCGTCGCTTACCGCCGTTTCGTCTGTTACGCTATGCCCGGACGTCTGGAGAGCCGTCTGCAACTTTGTTGTTATTTTTTTCCACTGTCGTCTGCGATAACCTCCTATTTTCGCCTTTGATTGAGTTTCTAATCCGGAATCTTCATATGTGCTTTTCGGTATATATTAAATATATTAAAACATGCAAGGTCATCGTTATACATTTCCATTCCAATTTTATTTGTGTACGCCGGCCCGTCTGCTATGGGTCATCGTTTGCTGATCAACTGGCAGCCTTCGGGCATACACCAGCGCATACTTGGAGATGGCACGCATGTCATGTGCTGCCTACCACTGAAAAGTAAAGTTTTGGCGATGTGGTGGAAAATCTTTCTTCCGCTTCCCGGAGACCGAACAAACGTGAGTAACTACGTTACTACAGCACTCAAATTAAACTGGAAGAGCTATTCAAGACTGCCTTCAAAATCGCCACTGACGCTTCAACACACGATTCTGACAGCTCCACGGAGATCTCGAAGAACTTCACAGACGACAGACCAGATGCAGAACTGAACACCCAGTCCTATGTAAAACTAGTGGGTGTAGCACAGCGTCACTAGCTGATACCAAATCAGCCTTGTCATTGTCAGCCTTGTCATCGGCACGGCAACTGCGCCGCTAGGGCATACTGTATATAAGGCCTCACGGTGCGTGCAATAAACGTTGTTGACCTCGCTACTTGCGTACGAGCCACATGGTGTCAGAAGTGCTTTATCGCCCGAGCGCCAAGGATCAATGAAGCAGCCACCGAGCGACGGAAAGTAGGCGACAGCCACACCCCCCGAACGATGGCGTCTCCGCAGCATGCCATCGTGCTGCCCTGTACAACGCTGCTGCAGCCCCCGAAACCCCTGGACACGTCGGGAGACCTGTGGCGGAACTGGACAACTTGGAAATGTGAGTTTCAACTGTTTTCTACGGCCACCCTGCTCAGCCATCAACCGAAAGAAGTCCAGGCGGCGACCCTGTTAATGATAATCGGGGAAGATGCAAGGAAATCGTTCAGTACGTTTACGTTTGCAAACCAAGAGGAGAGACAGGACGTGACGACTATCATTCAGAAGTTTGATAGCTTCTACAAGCCGGCTACAAACCTAACTTACGAGTTTGTGTTTGGTACTAGGGACCAGAAAGAAGAGGAACCTTTCAACGAATGGTTAACTGACATTCGTATTTTGGCAAACAACTGCGAGTTTGGGGATCTTGAAGAACGTCTACTTAGAAGTAGAATCATTCTGGGCGTTCGGGACAAGAAACTTCAGCAAAAGCTCATCTCCAACAACCCGTCCTACACCAAAGCAGTAGAAAGATGCAGAGCCTGGGAACAGGGAGAAGAACGATGCAATACAATACAAAGCGGAGCAAAGGAACGCGAAAAGGAAGTCAACTTAGTGCAAGAATTCGGATCATCGTGCCAAAAGTGGGGGTTTACGAAGCACAGAACAAAGGTTTGCCCTGCAGCCGGAAAGAAATGCAACAAGTGCGGAAGCCTTAATCACTTCGCGAAAGTTTGCAAGTCAGGGCGAAAAAGGGCCCCCGTACAGCAAGTACACGAGGTTGTGGCTAGCGATGACGAGACATACTTCTTGGAAGCGCTGACTGTCGGTGCTGTATCTCGCGAGGATCTATGGACGGCTGCGGTGACACTAGAAGGCGTTCCCGTTCATTGCAAAATAGATACCGGAGCCAATTGTTGTGTCATCTCCAGGGCCGCACTAGGCCAAGTGACGACGAAGCCAAGAGTAAAGTGCAACGTCACACTGAACACGTTCTTCGGTCATGCAGAAAAGGCACCTGAAAGAATTCGCCTCGATATACGTAATCAAGACAAGAAATGTGAGGCTGGGTTTTTTGTTGTACGCCAAGAGGTTCCAGTCACCTTGAGTGGCAGTGTAGCAGAACGCCTCGGACTGATTACTCGCGTTGCAGGTGTGAGCACCGCAGAGCTATACGGTGCAGCACGACCCTTCGAAGCAGTTTTTCAAGGGCTCGGCCAGCTGAAAAGTGTGGTCTACGATATGAAGCTACAACCAGGATCCAAGGGCACCGTCAAGGCAGCAAGACGAATACCTGTGGCCCTCCAAGACAGAGTCAAGGCAGAATTGGACCGCATGGAAGCGGATCAAGTCGTCATGAAGGTAAACGAACCAACAGAATGGTCGAGTCACATGGTGGTCGTCATAAAGAAAGATAAGGTCAGAATTTGCTAAGACCCATCTGATCTTAACAAACGTCTATTACGCGAACATTATCCCATGCCGACTCTAGAAGATGCAGCTCCACATCTGCACGGCGCCAAGTTTTTTTCGACATTGGATGCGTCATCGGGCTTCTGGCAAATAAAGTTGTCAGAGGCAAGTTCGCACATCTGTACCATGAGCACCCCTTTATGGCAGATACAGGTTTCTGCGCATGCCGTTCGGAATTTCCAGACCCCGGAAGTATTCCAGCGCGCAATGCACGGTGTCCTAGAGGGACTAAAGAACGTAGCAGTCGTCATGGATGACATTTTAGTTTGGGGAACCACGATACAGGAACATGACACGAACCTGAAGAACTTGCTGGAACGCTGCGAGAAACACAATCTCAAGTTGAATCTAAAAAAGTGTCGTTTTCTGCAGGACCAAGTGCGGTACCTAGGCCACATTTTGACGACTGAAGGTCTGAGTCTGGACCCAGAACGAGTCGAGGACATCCTTGCTGTTCCGGAGCCCAGAGACCGTAAAGAATTACAGATATTTCTTGGCATGACGAACTGTGTTGCAAGATTCATACCAAATATGTCTGCTCTCTCAGCACCATTACGCGAGCTGTTGAAAAAAGATATCGCTTGGGTTTGGACTGAGCGCCAACGAAGCAGTTTTAAAACGCTCGGAGAGTCGCTTATCAAGGCGCCGGTACTTGCGTATTTTGAGCAAGGTAAACCAGTCACGTTGTCAGTAGATGCCAGTCAAACCGGCGTCGGGGCGGTGATTATTCAGAACGAACATCCCATCGCCTACTCATCACGCTCGCTCACCGAGACTCAGCAAAAATACGCCCAGATTGAAAAAGAGGCGCTCGCAATAGTACACGGATGCAGCAAGTTCAAAGATTATATTTTAGGGCACTCATCTGTGACTGTGGAATCGGATCATAAGCCACTGGAAGCAATATTCAGGAAACCCCTCTGTGACTGCCCGCTCCGCCTACAAAGGATGAGGCTAGTGCTTCAGCGGTACCCCATTACCGTGCAGTACAAGCCAGGGAAAGAACTTTTCCTAGCGGACGCGTTGTCAAGGTTCCCAACCAAAACTATGCTAACAGACGAAAGCGACCAGTTTCAAGTAAACATTGTTTCCACGCTATCAGTTTCAGATGCACGGCTGCACGACATCCTCCAGGCGACAGAAAACGACGCGGCTTTCATCCAGCTTCGAGAGTATGCATCAGCATCCTAGGCCAGCTGAGAGACGAGACGTCCGGAGGAACTTCGGACGTACTGGAACTACAGAGACGAGATGCACGTGGAAGATGGGCTGGTTTTCAGGAGTAACAAAGTGGTAATTCCAAAGGCCAAGAGGACAGAGATTTTGAAACTTTTGCATGCCGCACATGGGGGTGAAGCAAAAATGAAGATGCGCGCCAGAGAAGTGATGTATAGGCCGACCATGTCATGCGACATTGAAGCTCTTGCAAAGTCATGTGAGGTCTGCACGAAGCATAAGCCCAGAAACGCAAGATTACCATTACTGAGCCATGAACTACCCAACCTAGCGTGGCAGCTGGTGGGGCTAGACTTGTTCTACCACAACAATCAGACTTTTTTGATAATTGTTGACTTCTACTCTTTCTTTTTCGAGATGAAGGAACTGCGACAGTCCACGGCAGCTTCAGTGGTATCTGCCTGTGCAGAAGTCTTCGCTACTCATGGGATACCAGCCAAATTGTGCAGTGACAATGAGCCCCCCTTCAATAGTTACAACTTCAAGGACTTTGTGAGTAAGTTTCGAATCATTCACGTCACGTCAAGCCCTCACCACCCTCGCTCCAACGGAATGGCTGAGCGAGCCGTACAAGAGGCAAAGAAACTGCTAAAGAGGTGCTCCTACAACACCCTTGACTTCTGCAGTGCCCTCCTGGAATGGCGCAACAGCCCAAGGGATAACCTGCTCAAGTCACCAGTACAGAGGCTAATGGGTCGTCAGACACGCACACTGCTTCCAGTTCCCGACTGCTGCCTGGAACCTGCCATCGTACCGCCCAAGGAGGTGAAAAAACGACTACAAGAGATCCTCAGGAAGCAGCGGACCTTCTACAACAGAACAAAGACCCTTCCGGAACTACAAGATGGTCAGCAGGTGTCTACAATTGACACCATTTCACGCACGTGGTCTCCAGCAGTCGTCATGAGGCGTGCGGGGCCTCCCCGCTCCTTTGTGATCGAAACTAGTGACGGACGTGTGCTACGCAGAACGAGAGAGCACCTGCGCGGGTTGCCGCCTCGGCAGCAGCAACTCATCACCACGGCGGCTGCTGAATTGCCGCCGCGGCAACAGCAACTTGTCACCACTGCGGCTGCTGAATCCACTGGCCGCCAGGTCAGGGAAGAACCCTCAACGGGAGCCCCACCATCACAAGACCCTCCAACCCAGGAGCTCAGGAGGAGTTCAAGACAACGGCGGAGCCCCGTCAGATACCCAAGACCATAACTTTAAGCGCGATCGTACAAGCGTAGTATCTTCTATTCCTTAATTTTTTTGTATATATTTTTTTCTTCTCGGTTAATTTTGTTTTGTTTGAAAGAGGGAAGATGTAGCACAGCGTCACTAGCTGATACCAAATCAGCCTTGTCATTGTCAGCCTTGTCATTGGCACGGCAACTGCGCCGCTAGGGCATACTGTATTAAGGCCTCACGGTGCGTGCAATTAACGTTGTTGACCTCGCTACAAAAAATACTCAAATGTGAAAATGACACCATCTTATGACTTAGCTCACCACCTAGCCGGTAACATCATTCGTGCCTTCGACACACATTTCACTGATATATTGCACTAAGCAAGAGTTCAGCTGAAGACGTGCTTGAGGCCGCTGATCGAAACTCGAAACAAAGGCAAGGATTGCCTGGACACGTACGTCAACAAGGCACACTTGAATGTACCCTTGAACTGCTTCGTCAAGCTAGCAAACAAACAACCTGCCAAGGTCACTGGGAAAAGAAATGCAAAAGCAAAAAAAGGTCACACATTGCTAGCACGTAGCAGATTGCAATGTGCGAATCTTATTTACCGGGCAGTGTGAGCTGGACTAGGTTATTCCTTTCCTCCGCTTTGTTTTTAGTTCCTACCAACGCCGCAAAAACAAACAAACGTTCAAAGTGCAACTAAAAAGAAAAGTTTTTTTTTTATTTATAGTTTTGGTCTTTGCTTGGTGATTCATACTTTTGTATCGTCTGCTTACTTCTTTGTTTCATTCGCTGTTGTTCACAACTATTCTCCATTTCTTTTTATTTTCGTCTGGGATGGGGACCCCATCTTTCCAGCAAAGTTCGGAAAGTGTTGGTACGGTCACTTTTCTCGTTACTTTTTGTTTTTGAAATGCTGCTGAGGCTGGTGCGCTTGCTCTGGTACTTTTAACATGTTGTTCGTCCACGTTTTAAAGGTAAAACATTGTGAAAACACAGTTTGTAACGGATCAACAGTAACCTCTTACGACGTAGTTCGAGTAGCTAAACACCTTTTTTCCGCTTCCCAGATGCACTTCAAATGTGTGTAATCCCCTGAATGGCATTTGAGACCGCTAAATAAACTTCTCTATCTTTGTTTCTGCGCACAGTTGTTATTTGATTGTCGTTGCAGTTGCAATCAGTTGATTCCGCTTTACAAGTGGACTGACCGTAATGAATTGTTTCAGCTGTTTGGACGTGACAAAACGGGGCTCGCAAAGCTCGAGGACGTCGCGGAGCCTATACTTTTCCATTGCGTCGTCTGCTTCCATAGACTCCGAGTCCGCTAGAAGCGCCACTGTCACGTTCGCCGCCGCTCCCATAGGTTTTCGGAGGTATTTCCAGTATTGGCGAAGCTATGTTGTATGCTGGCTTGGAATCATCAAGTTCACATTACTGTCATGAATGGACAAAGACTGCCATTTCAACTAAAGGTCTGTGCGAGATGCCTAATACCTCTCACATCCTTCATGCAAGAACTGCATCAGGCGAACCAACCTGGAATACCAACTGAATGTTCTCGGACATTCAGCCGGAGTTGTTCCACACATGCCCTTTGGTTTGTGAACCTGTGTTGGGACATGTGGGCTGAGGGAAGACTGTTTAGAAAATGTCCCGGGACATTGCTGGTATTCATAACATTTATTGCACATACCCACTTGAGCGAGGAGAGCTAGATTATTCTGTTAAACAAAAGCTTTGGGAAGGCTAGAATTAGGCTAACAATCAGCCGCATAAACTACCAATCTCTATGTGCTGCAGTGAGCACATCCTCTTGGCAGTCAATCTCCCGGCGATGACACTGCTACTGCGAGATCCCAGCATGGTGAGGGGTGGCAAAATAGGAACTTTTTAAAGAGACACCTTGCCAGGGGCACATTTCGCCTCAACTAAGATTTGCAACGGTTCAAAAAAACGAACAACATTGTGAAAGCTTGAATTGTGGACCTTTACTTCCGACAAACAGGGAAACACAAGTCCTATTACAGATTCGTCTTCTGCAAATTATGTGAAGACAAACAAGATAAAAGTAGGAAACAAAGAAACAAATAACTGCAATGGAGCTTTGTTTGCAAATGTATTACAAAATGCAAAAATAAACACTCTGAGAGCAAAAATTCAGGGGACACTGCAACCCAAGCAGAATCATGGCTGAATTTGTATTCCTTGAGACTTAGCTACTCTGACCCATCTCATTTTGTTAGAAAAATATGAAAATGTTTGCCATGAGTCCAGCATAGAAACCAGCTACTATTCAGTGCTATACAAAAAACGAGCAAAAGGCATAGACTGAAATAAAATGACACCTACGGTATGCAAATTATGATGCAGAGAGCCTGGAAAAAGTGCCTTTTTCCCAGTTTCTAAGCTGTTGTCGGCACTGAAACTTTTTGGATGCTTTTCGATAAGCCCGTCAAATAGCTTGCGTAAAAACATTAAAACTGTCAGCCCTCGCAGTTCTTATAAATTACTATTTTGTGGTCGAGAGTGACTCCGCTGTAGTGCAGTTCAATGAGGCGAGAGTTACCTAGAGTTACCGCGGAGTCGGTGGCGGTTTCATTGAGATGGGTTTAGCCACTGATCTCAATGACAATTGCTGGATCGCGTTTGACCAGCTCTGCCTATGGACTGGAATGCGGCCACGGTCGGCCACCTTTAGGTAGAGTTATATCATCTCTAGCCATCATAGTAATATGGCGGACAGCGCAATGGCGGCAGGCTGCCATAAAATAGCCGTAGATCTAGTACACTGTACCGTGGGTGATAGTTCGTGCTTGATTGAAGTTGTTCAACGAAGCAAATTCTTGAAACCCGGCGTGAACGGTAGCCTCATCTTTGAGGACCCGGCGAAAGTTCTACGAAAGCGCAGCACCGGGGGAAAGCAGCGCAGCTCGCATCGAAAGCAGACTACGTACCGGCGTCTGCTTTCGATGCTTCTTTCGATGCGACTTTCGATGCGTGCTGTGCTGCTTTTCCCCGGTGCTGTGCGATTTCGTGAAACTTTTACCGGGTTCTCAAAGACCGGGCTACCGTTCACGCCGGGTTTCAAAAACATGTTTCGTCAAACAATTTCAATCAATCACGGAATATCACCCACGCTATTTTGATGGCAGCCTGCCACCACAACTGCCAAAACGCCGTCTGCCATGGATGGATGATGGCGGCTGCCAAGTGGCTGCAGCAGCTGTATCGTGGCTAGAGGTGATATAACTCTACCTAAAGATGGCCACCAGTGACCGCATTCGCGGAGCGGGCAAACGCGATCCAGCAATTGTCATTGAGATCAGTGGGTTTAGCAGACAACAAGCTTGAAGGCTTTGCTACGCGGAATTCGCTCACTCCCGGAACGTCTCTGTCGATATGGAACTTCTTTGTCATTGATCAACTTTTGGGCTTCCCCGAGGACAGTCTCATTGAAGGCAAGTTCCTTTGTTTACTCCACTACGAGAGCAAGCTTGCCAGCTCAGCCATAGGTGCTCCGGTACGTTTGAATTTTTTTAATCAGCGTTCGAACCTTTGACAAATACCGATTCGATCTCCAAACACCCGACATACGGATCGCAACACACCATAAAATACTCGCCTCCGAGCACAGCGTACATGCTTCAATATTCTTACTTTTGTGCGTTTCTCCCATAGACTTGCGTGTGTTGCCTGGTGTCAAGCAATGGCCGCCAGTGGCGATACCGACGGGCTCCTGATCCGCGATCCAGCCTACTACAATGGAGATCAGTGGTCAAGCCCAAGAACACGGAGTAACGAAATATATAGACCACCTGGACAAGACAAAGTGATGTCTCAAAGCAGGTATCGTATAATATGTGATAACGAAAATGCCAGTGCAGAAAAATAAGGTGAAAATACATTAAGTATGCGTGTGTTAAAGTCAGTTCCAAGTTCTCAACACCTTTCGTCAATGTACCCTTGAAACAGCATAACACAAAACTAAAAACGTGCCCATTGGTACTGTTACATACACATCATACGCACCCGACGGTACGAGCAATGTATCCCAGCCTACGAAGTGCGACCCGACACCTCAATGTTTACATGCAGGGGCCCAGAGTAGGCTTCCCTCTCCCACATGGAACATGAACATCCGCAGACCATGCAAGAGCTCCGGCAAGCAGATGCGTTGCCCTGGTCTCGCCCCGACGCTTTTCCTTCTTTCTAGTAAACTCAGTTTAAGCGCAATCTCAACTCCACACCGTCAGTTTGTAAGGCATTGGATACAATATCAATTAATCGCTAAACCTGCCGGGTCATATGGGAACTAAACTGGCGACACCCCATGCGGCAGCACAAAGCGCCGCAGTGCGTACACATGCCCTTCAATTAATCTCCCGGCGAGGCAACCGCTAAAGTAAGATAGCGCGCTACAGGACAACAAAATGGAAACCGCATAAAAAATAACTTCACATTCACTTCAGTACCGAGGTGTGCAACAGCCAAAAGGAACAACACTGTGGGATCTGAAACTGCCAACCTTATCTTAAAAACAAAAGTTAAATTCTGGTCACACATTTAATTTCTCAAGTTTATATCTTCAACACAGATAGGAGTATATGTCAAAGCAAAACAATACAGAAATTTTTACGACCATCATAGAACACCACCAGCAAGTGCAAAGAAAATCGGAACAAGAGCAGAGGCATGGCCCAGTATGCATTAAGAGGTAGAACATTGAGAGTAATCTTATCTGACCCACTTATTGCATTAAAAGGAATGTTTATTAACTGTTACACTGAAAAGCCTCTGGGCAAGTCCGCTAGGAAGCCATCGTTCCTTAAAGGGATACTACAACGAACTTTCGGCGCTTATTTTTTGTCTATATACCCAGGTAGCACGCCAGAGGAATGCCCAACTTGGGCAAAGGTCTGGCAAACATAAGGGCCCAACTTTGGCGCAGTTAGGTTTTGCACCATGGCACTCATCAGTGCCAAAGTACGGCGCCTAACTATAGCCTTAGTTGGGCGATCCTAGGGTATGCCAAAGTTTGACTCTTCTCTGCTACGCCAGAGGAGCGCCAAAGTTGGTGCCATACTTCAGCCACAACTGCCATAGTAAATCTTATTAAAAAAGACATGGAAAGGAATTTCAAAACAAATTAAACGATTAGCAAAGAGTACTTAGTGGATGTTGCTAAAGCCTCGTTTGTAATGCCCGTATAGGAACCTTGACAGGTAGTGACATTAACTGTCTCTTTGAACCTGACGTCATCCCGACAGCTCTATGACCAGCACAAGAGGGGAGGGAGGAACTCCCCACTAAACGGGACTCTCTTTTGTTTGTCTCAGACGTCGCTACTCTCACTCTACAAGATTATAGAAGATTAACCCGTCACTCAAAAATCACACAAAAGCAGCTTTGCAGTTAGTTGCTGTAGCCTGCGCTTTGCTCACATTTTTTTACAGCAGCAGATAAATGGTGATATCTTGTGAAGGCGAGAATCACCAAACTCATAACTTTATCTTTGGCAGTTTCTGAGAGCCGTCGTGCAGCTCATGTGCGTCTTTGAGCGAAGACACTTATTGCATTAAAAGGAATGTTTATTAACTGTTACACTGAAAAGCCTCTGGGCAAGTCCGCTAGGAAGCCATCGTTCCTTAAAGGGATACTACAACGAACTTTCGGCGCTTATTTTTTGTCTATATACCCAGGTAGCACGCCAGAGGAATGCCCAACTTGGGCAAAGGTCTGGCAAACATAAGGGCCCAACTTTGGCGCAGTTAGGTTTTGCACCATGGCACTCATCAGTGCCAAAGTACGGCGCCTAACTATAGCCTTAGTTGGGCGATCCTAGGGTATGCCAAAGTTTGACTCTTCTCTGCTACGCCAGAGGAGCGCCAAAGTTGGTGCCATACTTCAGCCACAACTGCCATAGTAAATCCTAATTTGGGAATTTGGCCGCTATCGGACACACCAAAATCTTATTAAAAAAGACATGGAAAGGAATTTCAAAACAAATTAAACGATTAGCAAAGAGTACTTAGTGGATGTTGCTAAAGCCTCGTTTGTAATGCCCGTATAGGAACCTTGACAGGTAGTGACATTAACTGTCTCTTTGAACCTGACGTCATCCCGACAGCTCTATGACCAGCACAAGAGGGGAGGGAGGAACTCCCCACTAAACGGGACTCTCTTTTGTTTGTCTCAGACGTCGCTACTCTCACTCTACAAGATTATAGAAGATTAACCCGTCACTCAAAAATCACACAAAAGCAGCTTTGCAGTTAGTTGCTGTAGCCTGCGCTTTGCTCACATTTTTTTACAGCAGCAGATAAATGGTGATATCTTGTGAAGGCGAGAATCACCAAACTCATAACTTTATCTTTGGCAGTTTCTGAGAGCCGTCGTGCAGCTCATGTGCGTCTTTGAGCGAAGAGCTAGAGCTTGCACCCTATGCTTCGTGTCACTAGTTGTGTGAAGTGCAGGCGAAGGACAATGCCAGGCGGAGAGAAAGATTGAGCACTAGGAAGGCTGGATAGGAGAGGAGGGCAATGGAGGGCGAGGAGAGAAAGGCAAAGCTCTAGGAAAGTTAGAGAGGAGGATTTTCTCTCCTCCCCCTCAGGCTTCCTAGTGCTTTCCCCATCTCTCTCGCTGGCATTGCCTTCACCTGTACTGCACGCAACTAGTGACACGAAGTATAGACCCTTTTGCTGTTTACAAATATAAACTGCAGCTTGCGTCCAACGCGACTTCCGGTCGTTCTGTCTATGCACGCCTGTCTAGCTTGCTTCTGTCACCAGTGCTAGAAAGTATAAATGCTACACGGACATCAAAGTTGGAAATATAACGAAGGCCTTCGGCTGTATAATTTAACGTCTTGGAGGAGGCAAGTTGGTTCACAAGAATATTAAAAACATTTTAACAGATCTCACACATCTCCCACTTTTCATTCTTTTTGGCGTACACCTGGAGAATTGGTAGGTCAACATGTAATCGACATATCAAACAGCGGTGTTAAGGTTACCTTTGTTCATTCTTTTTATAAACCAGAAGTTCCCTGGGACGTCAAAGACTGGAGCATAGCCCGGTGGCAGTGACACAACATAAAGTTTGGCAACAAAAATAAAATAAAACAGAAAGCAGGTAAAACAAAATAGTATAAACTATGTGAATATGTTGTGAGAGTAGAGTTGTTTTGAGAAAAAATGAATCGGCAACACAAGATCATTATGCCGGATGCCGTTTCTAGTGCTCCAGACATGGAAACGGCGCCTCATAGCAGGTTGCTAGCAGGCCTGCATCCTAGCGAGTCGCAGGCCACATACGGCCTGCATGTTTGGCCCTTCTGATCTCAGCAAAGGCTTTGGGACATCGCTTGAACTCTTGTAAGGTTTTCACCACTGTGTGTTCGATTATGTGAGATCAAACTGGAATTGTAAAAAAAGAAAGGTTTTGGGAAGTTTGCACATATTGTAAACAACTTAATTTTCGCAGGCTCAAATTTTCGCGAATCGGGCCAAAGCTGAAAATTTGAAATTATTAGCGGGTTCTAATTTTCGCGAATCAAGTGTAGCATCCATAGCGTTCACATATTGCCCGAATTGTTCGCAGGATGTATTTTTTGAGAATTGCAGGCGATTCGTGAAATCCGCAAAAATTAGGTCCTCGCAAAAATTTAGTCGTTTACAGTGTATGGCTTTTCACCTGTGTGTGCTTGTAGTGATAAGTCAGACTGCACTTCCGAGCGAAGGCTTAGGGACAGAGTGTGCACTTCAATGGATTTCACGTGTGTTTGGTTGTGATAGATCGGAGTGCTATCTTTAGCAAAGGCTTGAGAAGGCTAGGGAAGCGAAGGCCTAAGAAGGAAAGGTTTAAAAGGGTTTTCAGTACTGTTTGATTATGGCTTTCCAAATCTGACTTCCAAGCAAAGGCTTGGAACATAGCTTGCACTTGTAAGGTTTTTCAGATGGAAATTCTGGTAAAAGGCTTTGGGACACAGCTTGCACATGAATGGCTTTTCACCTGTGTGTTTTCTTGTGGTAGGTCAGACCGCCCCTGGAAGCAAAGGCTTTGGAACACAGCTCACACTTGTAAGGTTTTTCACCACTGTGTATTCGATTATGGTTTTTCAAAGAGGAACTGCGTGTAAACTCTTGGGGGCAAACCTCACAATTGAATGGCTTTACACCTGTATGTGTTTGCTTGTGGTAGGTCAGACTGCCATTGTAAGCGAACTCTTGGGGGCACAGCTTGCACTTGTATGGCTTTTCACCTGTGTGTGTTCTCTTGTGGTCGAACAGACCGCGCCTGTAAGCAAAGGCTTTGGAACACAGCTCGCACTCGTAAGGTTTTTTACCACTGTGTGTTACATTATGGCTTCTCAGCTCGGAATTTCGAGCAAAAGCTTGGGGGCACAGATTGCACTTGAATGGCTTTTCACCTGTGTGTGTTCTCTTGTGGTCGATCAGACCGCCCCTGTAAGCAAAGGCTTTGGAACACAGCTCGCACTCGTAAGGTTTTTTACCACTGTGTGTTACATTATGGCTTCTCAGCTCGGAATTTCGAGCAAAAGCTTGGGGGCACAGATTGCACTTGAATGGCTTTTCACCTGTGTGTGTTTTCTTGTGGTTGAACAGAATACCTTTAGAAGCAAAGGCTTTGGAACACAGCTTGCACTTGTATGGTTTGTTACTACTGTGGGTTTTCATGTGGTTCATCAGAGTGCCCCTGTGAGCAAAGCCTTTGGAACACAGCTTGCACTTGTAAGGTTTTTCACCGCTGTGTGTTTGATTATGGTCAATCAAAGAGGATTTCCGAAGTAAAGATGTGAGGACACAGCTTGCACTTGAAAAGCTTAACACTTCTGTGCTTTTGAGTGTTGCTGTGCACTTTGAACTTTGAGGCAGGAAATATGGAAGGAAGTTGGCACTTGACTTGTTCTTCACCATGGGCAACTAAGTGGCTCACAATTCCATGCTGATCTCTGGTGAAGTAGGTGCAGGAACAGCATCCGAACCAGATGTCCCCAGTGGCTTTCAGAGAACAGCTGGTCTTCTCCAACAGTGCAGGTTCATCTCCTAAAAAAAGACAATAATTAGGAAATACATGGAAAGCTCAGCCAAGATAGTCAATTTGTTTCAAAATAACTAGGTAGTAATTACTATGTTGGAACTTAACCCGAGACTGGGGTAGACAAAGGAAACTTAAAAGTAGAAGGGACAGAGACAAGTGAAGAAGAGAACGTCTCAAACGCAGAAACTGGGGACTGGGGTAGAAAAATTTCCTTTTTCTACCCCAGTCTCGGGTTAAGTTCCAACATGGTAAATATCCACCAGCTCGCCTGTACCTTAACCGTTTTTTTCATTTTAGTAATTACTGCAGTTCGGCTTCGACTGAGTGGATTAATATCTCACTGCCCTTTTTATTTCAGTTCCAGAAAACACTCAAAAACAATTCATTCTATTAATTGTTCTATTAGCATGAACAGCATTGAGTATGTTGAAGGAGACATGGACAAGGGGACATTTGTACTATTATTTATGATAACTGAGAAACATTCAAGTTATGGTGTTTCACCTCCTTTTCTTTATAAATCTGGTGTTTTGATAAGCTGGCTTTTCATGTTCTGGATACAATTGATATACAAAACACTTAAAAGAGCCAAATAAAATAAGCTAGTTTGCTCCTTTTAAACCATCGAGCGACACGAACAAACAAAAATGCAAGGGGTCGAAACATTTTTTTTTTTAGTTCGAGAAGAAACCTTGTAAAGAGGCACTCTGCACGGATCACACTGCAGGGGTGGAACTCATGAAATGTACTTGGGAGCAGCCACGGGAGCAGCTGAAACAGCTGTTTTGGAGCAGGTTGGGAGCAGCTAAAACTAAATTCTGGAGCAGGCTAGGAGCAGCTAAGATCAGATTTCATTGCACTTCAGCTTGTGTCGTAGACAAGCACGGGAGCAATTTCAATTGTGCTTAGCAGCACAGATGAACATGAGTGGTTCGGAACCTAGGTACAGATGGGATAACAATGTAACAGATGTGAAAACTTGGTTAGTTAGAACCAAAACGCAAGTACCATATGTTTCTGAAGATAGTGTCCTTGATTTTTTCTGAGAGGCTTTCAGCTGCTCAAAATGCAAACCAGCACTGCTTATAGCACAACCCCAACGTGCTCGACATCGTAATTATATGTGCGAACCACGTGACATGCAGAAGCAACCTACGTGCAGTGACGCAGAGGAACAGGGCAACAAATTTCGAGTTTATCCTATTGTACAACTCAATATCGAAGCAGCAGACTACGATTAATGGAGTTGTATTCGAAGCGATGAGCCAGAGCAAGATCAAAGTACGCCGAGCAGATCTACTGCACCGGTGAGAGCTGCTGCCCGGCAAGGTTTCGGATCGGACCGCGTTTCAGTTCAATCAAATCACAATTTATCTTCAGGAATGCAGTTCCAACTTGTAACGATGAAGCACTAAAAGGAATCTTTTGCTTATAATGGAATTAAATTGCCTTTTGTTCCCCTTCTCCAGGGATTATTTTCGTCATCTTTTGCTAATGTGTTTTTAACTGGTTAACGTCCGGAACCCGGGCCGCAGAGCTTCAGGAAATCTGACGCTTAACGACTCGACCTCACCTCGGCCGACTTGCTGAACCGCTTATGGTTGAAGAATAAGAATCCAGTCGCAGGTGATGCAGCGCTTGGAATCCGACTCCCGAGTTTTTCGCGCGCTTCCGACTCGGGATACTCAGGGAAAATAAACGGAACAAAAAATTGCAAGGCCAACCAAGCTAAACGCGCTCATTGTTGCCAATCGAGTCGATAAAAACCGAAACCAAGACAAAATATAATTTTTTTTGGCGCACGTTGTACGATTTGGAGCACAATGGTGCGAGGTATTGGCTGTGGCGCAGTTTCTTCAAAATGGCGCAGGATGGCGCAGACAAATGCGTCTGGCGCAAAATGGCGTAAATGGCACAGCCGTTCCACCCCTGCACTGTCTTCATAGTTGTTCTGGCATAAACCGTCGATGGTGCCCTGCCCTTCTACGGCACGAACAAGGTGCTGATGCTTTCGTGAAGGGATGTGTATCTTGATGTCAAGCTTGCCGCCGTGTGAAACGCTCACACATCACAGGCGCACATGGTACAAAATCCATACTTGTCAGCTTTCCGCGAAGCGACAAAGCACGGAAACTCAGTCGCGTATGATCTCAGAAATACTTGCAAGAACTTCTTAACTTTTGAAAGCGCCATCAATCGTTCCAACTAAACTCGGGGAAACACAAAGAGTAGTTCGGCGTTCCGCACGTCACCAACTGGAGCCTAGCGCACCCATGATCATATAAGCCGCGTTCCAAAATGCGCTCGAACTTATGGTGAATTCCACTCGTAGATCCGGAGCGCTTTCCAAAATTCCGCGAGGGAGGCGAAATTCTGCTCCGTGGGACACGCTCCGAATCGACGAGCGGAAGATGAACTCGCCTTTTTGGAGCGACCCCTCCCCCGCTTCCCCTGCTCCACCCTCGGTCGTCCAAAATGGCCGCTGCTCGAACTTGACGAGCCCCCAATGCTTAACCGACTGATCTTTCCGACGACCAGTGACAACTGTCATTCCTTAGCTGCAGAAATAACACACGACACAGGACGGGCGAAAATATCCACAGAACGGAGCCCATGTCACAAATAACGAGGAAGACGTCCGCATTCGGCACCGTCACATACCTTTCGGCTGCCTCCAAGCGGCCGGGGCACGCACAGCGATTGCCAGCGGTGGAGTTAAAATTGCTGGTACGGCTTTATTAAACACAGAGGTAACAAACCACCACTGCCACGGTCGTTGCCTAATCTGTAATTGTTTTATTGCACGAGAAAACGCTGGCGGCATGCAGCGTACAAAAAACTAAACAATCAGTGGCGGCAAAATGAACAGGCCTAACCTTGTGTCTGCCTCCTTCCGATTTTCTGCCGTTCTTTTTCTCGTTCTTCCTCTCACGATCACAGATGTCAGCGCTTCCGATTTGTCACGCGCCTGTCCCGGCTTTCAACACGAGGTAGAAGCGTTCGAGCCGCCACAATCCCGCGTAAAAAATCGACGCCTCCGAGAAAACCCTGCTCGACCGACTCGACTCCGTCCCTTCGTCGACGGCGCGGCCGGTCGCCGGCAACGCCTCGTCGCGCATGCGCCACTGTTGAGGGAGGGGAAATGACGTAGCGCGCTCTGTGGCGCTCTGTCAACTTCCGCGTAGATCTCTCAAATACCGCAGATCAAGTTCGGCGGAGTTGGAGGCGCTCCACGGGGCGGTAGCTGCCAGAGATCTACGAGCGGAAGATGACCAAGTCGAGCCAGATCTGCGAGCGGAATATGCGCGCTCCAAATGGAGCGGTTTTGGAGCGCTCGAGATCTGCGAGCGGAATTCACCATTACTCAGGAGTGGAGGTTTCGTACCTTGGCGTTTGAAAATTTACCCTCGTTTTACGCTGCTGCTCTGAGTTGTCACGTGGTAACCTGCCGCAGTAACCTAAACCTACTATCGAGTAACTCGCACTGACACACGGCTGATAAATAAAACAATACACCAACTCATGATTACAAACACACCGGAGTGCCCCTAGCGGACGCCACCGGCACCACGCGTGCGCGATGGAGTGTGGGCAAGAAGCTCGCTGTCGCCCATAAACAAGCCATTAAAGTGTGATGTTGTCGGCGTCGGTGCGAGTCCCCCTGCCCTTTTTTGCGTTCGAATTATTGATTCTACGTCTTCCTGGCAATACCCGACTACTTGAGTGGCCTCAGCGAAATTACCGAGGCTCGTTACACCGCAAAACTTCGCGTAAATAATGTGACATGCGGCGATTCATTCCGCGTGGATGCCGCAAAATGTATGCTACAGCCTGATTCACACGATGAGATTTCGCTTGCAATTTTCAGTCGCGACGTCGCTCGGGCTGCAAAAGCGTGAACCGTAGCTGAGATGGTCAACGTCGATACTGAAAATCGCAAGCGAAATCAGACCAAGTGCATCAGGCATAACAAGTCGATGATGGCCACTGGTAACAATGATCAACATCTCCTTGTATCTACTGTTTACATCGAGTCTGCTAACCAACCTTCAAACTTAAGTCTTTTGTGGCCTGCACTTACTTCTTATCGAAAGTACCGGGCCAGCATTTCGTCTACGGGCCGGTGTAATCTAAAAGAACAGACGACAAACAGAAGCGTCTGAAAGAGCAGACGACAGTTCGAACGATCAGGCGGCCGTTCGAACTTGAGGACGCACTGAACGTAGTCCACAGGTGGTCCGTACAATTTGACAGTTTTCCGGCGTTCATGTTGGAACAAAACAAATAATTCTGGTGACCACAAGTATCCGTGAATTCAACCCAAAGTGCTTCCCGCCCAAGCAATCGGAGTCCGACGGCGTCTGGTTTTTCATTTTCACGGCACATATCCACATTCTCGGACGAACCGAGCACATGAAAACTGATCTTCAAACCTTTCTCGACTCTTTTGGTGCAGCCCCAGTCGCGGCGTTTGGATCTGGACGAGAAGGCAGGTATTTGTCAGGTTCCTTTCAAAACAACGCAGAAATACACGTCTCGTCTCACATAGAGGCTTCCGCCCACAGCCCCAGACCGGAAGTGCGCATGAAGTGCCACCACCGCGCCGTGACGTAACAGATATGAGTTTGTGTATAAGGCGTCATAAAAAAAAAGAACTACGGCGGTTATTTTTTGGGAGATTTGAGGTCACGTTTGAACAATCGGGAGATGTGATCGAAATTCTGGAGGCTCCCGGACAATTCGGGAGAGTTGGCAGGTATGGAAAACCGCAACAAACTCGTGTATCACAGGAACTGCTATTGCACACGCAAATTGTGGACAAAAATAGATGCGGTAACGAGCTTTGAACTTGCATGCAGCAGGAACGGACACTACAGATTGCAGACGAAACAGATTCACGTGTCAGAGTGCAATAAATAACAGCAAACTTGCGGCGAACATGCTTATTACACATACAAATACCGCAGATGGCGCGATTGATGTGATTGCCGTCGGACACCGCGTGATTGATATCTGGTAAGAAACGGGAAAAGCGATGCTTCGAAATTTTTATTTTATGAATATTCAGCCCGAAAAACAAGGTGGGCGGTCTCTCAGAGGTGGGCGTTCATACAGTCTTTACAGTACCTGTGACACCCGTGATACAGGAGTTGGTAGCGAATTCTCGCGTGTCTATCGCATCGTGAAACTCAAATTAACTGCGTCTGGAATCTAATGTATAAGTTCCCGTGTCATGTGGTTTGTACCAGGTGCCCTGGCATTCATTACAAATTTTTGATGAAGATTTGCTGCCTAATCGCACTGGTAGCCCATCGAATCTTTTTGACCATCTATCTCCATTTTGGGCGGGCATTCTTACTACGGGATTTTACGGAAGGTGCATAACATTTGCAACGAACCGGAATAGAATCAATACCTGTAAATATTAATCACATGTATGTATGTTGAACAGATGGCTATATCTCTTGTTCCAAATACCGGATTTGGAGAGCGCTTCAAATTTAACCATTGAGGAGCACAATGCGTCTCGGGATATCCGTCACGTCCATAACATCATGCGCCTAGGCAGGGCAAGGCATACTGTAGTTATGAGCTTTGCCACCTGGTGGCATTAACACGTTAAAGTCTAGCTTAATCGAAGTGTTCAAGGACTGAACCACCACACAAGTTCACCATTCCCTCGATCCCATCCTGTGGAGGGTATATACGGTCCGTTTGCGAAGAAAATGGGTGGTTTTAATTTCTGTCGACTGTTGGGACTCGCAAGAATTTTATGCTTCATCGCGCGGTCGATGTCTGCAGTGACAAGTGGTTGCCACGAAGCACTTTGTGCGACCACCCTTCGGATTAGCAGAATGAGTGCTTTGAGGATGCTTTTGCATACTTTTACTGTCGTCCCCACGCTTCAAATTGTTAGCAGCCTTATGCTGCTTTTTTTCAGTAACACATTGTGGCTGTCAATGCCCATTTTTTCACCTTTAGGAACTAGAGGAATGGAATGGTGAAGTTCAGCTATTCCAGGAGTGAAAATGGGCCCAGTTTCTCCGTTCCAAAGGGTTGAAAGGAATGAAATTGTCGAAAACTCCGATTTCCCGGAATGGAATTGGAATGGAATGGCGGTGCCCATTCCGCAACACTGGTGTCTATGTCATATACCTGGTGTTGTGCCCTTCTTCGCTCGTTTGTAACATGTTGTCCTATGTTGTCTTTTCCTTTTTCCCATGCTGTCCATTCGATTGTTTCCTGTGTTCACCAGAAATGTTGAGTACGTAATCTCCATTATTTTCCTAGCATTGGTGCCGGTAATAAACTATGAATAAAAAGAACATGCGTCGATCCTTGCCTGTTGCCCACTGAAGAACAAGCTATTTGCGCTTCCTCTGCGGTAACCCAGAAAAAAGTGCTCTGGAATAGTTCAGAGCGGAAAAGGGCGAGGAGTGGGAAGGGGAAGAGGTGAAGCAGGCAACGCAAGCGCCGACGAAGCAGGCTACGTAGGCGGCAACCCATGCGGCTAGTTGGCTGGCAAGATTACTGGCTCTGTCTGCTGGCACGTTTGTCATTGAAACATAGCGTGCGACATCCATTACCGACGCCTCAATCTTCTGCTTTCTTTTCTTCTCGTTCGTTCTTTTCCGTCTCTCTTTCGCCTCTTTGCTCGCTCAGAGCTGGAAAGCGCGTTTCAAAGAGCCAAGGCTACGTACAGCTGCATACTCCTGCTACTACCACGGTGACGACATTAGTGAGCGGCGCTGGCTCTAGCTTGCTTGCAGCGAGGTTGCAGTCAAGCGATTCGGTTATACGGTCAAGCCGTAGTACTGGTGGATTCACATACTTCAGCGCCTTTACACTCCTGTATTAAAAGCCCCAACTACGAAAAAGATTGCTGCGGAAGCGTTAATTATGAATGGGATACAATGAACCAGATGGACAGCTTTGGCAGTTCCTCCTAGTTTGTAAATGGGGCAGACCAACGCTATACACCACGCTGCTGCCCCTGCCCTCTACTATACTACCGTAATAACTTTACCATATTACCTTATCATTATAAAACAGCCCCCCTTTCTCCTTATATCACTTCACTCACCCCATCCTGCCATTCCTTCAGCCTTGTCCACTTCAACTTTTTAAAATACTTTAGTCCTTCTTCTTTCTCTCCCCCCCTCCCCTTTCAAATCACAATGGAAGAAAAAAAGATGCCATCTCCCTCACCGCGTTACATCTTGTATGTATTTGGGTCGTTCTCGTCACACCTGGAGTCGAACTAGAAGTCCTACTTCTTAATGTAGCTCTTCTTGACTCTGATAACAATAAACTTCCTTTTTTTAATTTTCAGAAATGTTCACTTTTCTTAATCATATGTTTTCCATTCTGGCCTGACACGTTCCTTTTGCTGCTTGCTTTGCTGTCTTCTTAACTAAATTTCTATTTTGCCCAGTTTCCAGAATGTAGGTGGGAAGACTACCTGCATTCCAGAGACTGCCCTGTCCTCGGTTCATAGAACAAGTTGACAAAAAACAACTTACCGCGACTTGAGGACTGAATCGGTTCCATAGAAACTGCTGTCTCGGGTCAGGTTCGTACGATGACTCACAGGACGGCAAAGGAGGCAGGGGACCACTTGAGATGCCTGGGATCAGACACGAAGAGCAACAGCACTAATTAAGAACAAAGCTGGCAAAGCCATCAAGTGCATCAAGCTAACGAGACAGCTAGAATGACACGTTTGAGACACATTTTAAGGTTTATAAAGATGAAGAAAAATTGAAAAGCAATACCTGTGCCCCTAGTAATGAGGGTAGCTTGTGCCATCTGATTTATAAAAGCTTTGAGGTAAATTTCACTTTTAAATAAAGTCTTTTTTTTTTGTTGTTGCACTGCTATAGGGGAGGAGATCGAACAGTCAAACTTCTAGCGGTGCTCTTCAGCTATGGGTCCAAAAAAACATCCTTTCTTGTTTGTTCTTGTTCTGAGAAAGAGAAGATGATGATTCGAAGGCCGCTTCTCGTGCAACTAAAGCACTGGTCAAAGCAAAGCGCTCGTGCTGAGACCCTGCTAGGCAAGGTTCGATTTCTTGGTTATACTGCATTAGTAAACACTGCACTGTGTGGACAACAAGCTCGATAAAGCGCCCCTTATAGTTGATCTGCAGCCCAATAATGTAAACATCAGTTCAGTCACAACAGTCAGTGTAAGTCAAGAATCACCGGGTCATCCGTGCTTTGTATGAAATGTGCCTCTGGTGCAAAATGGCACATTTGATACCAAAGTGGAACCATTGCTCATTCCAAGCCGGCCAAGAGCGGCATTCCATCATCATGACTGCAAGCTGCACTAGAAAAGTCTTGCCACAATACGCTCCAACAGTGCATGGGGCGGCAGGTAGGTTTGCTTGGCACTTGCGGGTCACCAAGCGTCAGCTTTGTGTCCATGGCTGAAGAGCTACTTCAAAAGATTAGGAAAGGACACCAACAACGTAGGGAGCGACAAGACAAGAGATCACATTTTCTCATTATACGAAAAAGATAGCGGGGCAGTGTGATGAACCAGCAGTCATCTCAGAACTTTACAAACTCTCGCAACTATGCTCCAGGGTTGATGATAGGTGGAAGACATTAAACAAATGTACCGACAACCACAGAAAAAGGCACATTGATTGCGAGGTGGCAGTGGTCTGTCGAATCCTGTCCGGTTGTGGTCGAGCATACATTGGACAGACTGGCCGTTGTGTCGACCGAGCGTGCAAGCATGTGTTGTCATTGAGATCAACCTGCGGAAGGGCACCTACATTTACACTGTGCGACTTCGATGTGGAAGTCAAAATCTGATCAGGACCCTGGGAAAAGGGGTTGATAAAACTGCGAGGGAACGGCTGGAAGCATTTGAGACAGGAAAGGAAGGCGCAACGTGCATTAGTCAAACTTAGGTTTGTTTACATAAGAATGAGGTAGCCTTTTTGAAGCATGTGTAGACATGATAATCAAGTGGATAATTGGTTGGACCTTTTTTCTTTTATTAAATAATCCGTTGGAAGTTCAGCACTTGCCCAGTCTACACCTTCCTTGTCTGTTATTTGTGCGCCGTTTCAAGTTGTATCATGAACCAATTCACCTGCATCGCCACTTTGATCCGTGCTAATTGATAATACCACGCTGCGCGACACTGTTAGTGTGAATATGACTTCCGACTCTTTTTTCCATTTTAGTTGGAAAGGGTAGTGGCCAGCATCAACCACTTATGTTAGCATATTCCTTCAATGCTGTAAGAAAAACAGATAAAAACGGGGATGGCTCTCGCGCGCTAACAGTGTCGCGGTGTGCACGGCGCGGGCATAAGCATGCAAAAAATCTCGCTGCTCGCTTCTCTGGCGTTTGCACCACTCACGCGTCAGAATAAGCGCTCAATGTGTTGAACACCTTAGGACGATACTTGAACGCTCGGCAAGAGTATTCGCGTCTCCAGCTGGACGCTCGCTTTCCCGCGGCGGAAACGGGAAGCGCTCTAGTGAGGGTCCCCCGATTCTCCTACTCAGCGGGCAAGGCGGAACTGCTCGCGACTATGGCTCGCGAAATGTAATTTCCGAATGCAAACAACTCTTTTCACTGTCCCAACGTAGTGCTGCTGCCGGTATGGGATTGTAACTTACTGGAGAGTTTTAGTATTGCGCATAGAAGCAAACGCAAGCGGTGTGCGTTTGCGTTAGAGTTGCGTGCCCCACGTTGTGCGTGCGCCTCATCGCCATGCGCCATCCAAGACCGCACTTTTAAGCTCCTAGCACGCGCAGTGTGGAACACGCAAAGATAACGCAAAACACAGCACTAGCGTTCGCTCGTATACGCAATACTAAAACTCACTACTGTTTCACCGGCTTCCAACGTCAACGAAACGTGCTGCACTGAGCAGACGTGCAAGCTGGTAGGCGTTCCTTCGAACTGGAAAGGCTGAGGTTGGCAAAATGACGGAGCGTAAAAATGAAAGTAACTAAATGTTATGAAAAGATTGGTAATTAAAAAAATGTTATATTTTTTAAATTTTATTCTTTATTAATATTTTTTTTTTTTTTTACTTTTGGGCATTTGGTCTGGAACGATATTGGCGGCGACTTTGGACGTTTTGCCGATTGCCAAAAGTCGCGACTTTGATAGCAAAATATACTTTACCCGAAATTAATGTAATTTTACATGAATTTCTCACATTAGCTAGAATGTTTTCATTGATTTTAGACTATATTTACTTTATTACTTGGTAATTCAAAATGCTGCAATTGGCACCAGTGATGATAATTAGCACACTTTTGATTGTCATATTTGTTTGCGCGTTTGAAATTAAATCATAAGCAACAAATTATATTTGAGCTTGAAAAATAATGCATTAAAATATCTTAATCTTATTATTATTATTATTAATGCAAATTGCGGCAATGTATGCCCCCAATTAACGCCAAGATCACGAAAATACGCCATTTAACCATAAGTCTTTCCAAAAAGGTATAATTTTGTTTTCTTTTTAGCATATGAAAAACTCTGACATCGTTATCGAGATAGACAAACAGTCACTGGATGTAATATAAAATCCTATGCGTCACGCGTTGCTATAAAAAACGCACACACACACTGCTGTCTGACTCGGATTCCGTCATTGGGTTCTTGCAGTGAGAACAGCATTTATTAATTAATACGTTTTGTGGACATATCGTAAATATTGGAATTATTCTCTTATTCTAGTGCTGGGAATAATGTTAAACCAATTAATCATCTAAATACCCCAAAACCCATTAAAAGGCCCGCAGTTCATTATTTCACAGGACAATTATCTGAGCGAGAAGAGGAAGCGAGAACGCACAAATATCAGCACTGATTTTTTCAACAACTACAACTACAAATATCAGCCTGGATCGAACATGGATGTCACAAAACAAAGTTTCCGCGCACAACTTCTTTAACTAAATAATTACGATGTGAGACACATCTTGAGTTACGAAAGAATCCGAAATTAAAACTTATATCGAGGAATTAAATCCAAAATAGAGGTCAGTTTCGGTTTCGTTCCAGGATTAAAACGCGCATCCTTGCGTAAATATTACACTAAATACCGTTCTTGTTTTCAGGATAAAGAGGTGACCTGCGCTCATAACACGCTCGCTTCCTCGTATTACCAGAAATAATTTGTGTAGCTCAGTGGAGCCAGCACACTAGACAGGCTCAACAGCGGCACGCATCTCCGACTCTCACTATAACCGCCATTTTGGAAAATGGGTGGCGCCACCTATAGTTAGTTGGAGTCGCGAATAGACGTCGATGACATTCTAAACACAATGATAAAAACAAAAATTTTTGACATGAGTGTGCATTGCGCGAACGCTCACTCGGTTGACTCGATCTCTACGGCCTAGTGACCCTCGGACAGTGTTGAACCGCCTTTAAAATAAAAGCCAGAATAAATAAACCTGAATAGTCTTAAAGGACACATGCAAAGAAAAAAACATTTTTTTTAAACAGCTTAGATGGAAAAAGGATATCATAAAACGATTTTACAACGAAGAAAAAAAAAATTTTAGAGCTATATTTACGGCGCTATCGAATTTGTAGTTGGCGCCCGCGGGCGCCGCGGAAAAGTGGCCCTTATTTATCACGTGACGGGCCCATATTTGTCACGTGGTGCTCGCGCTCTTTCGGAAGCTTCCTATGGCCTCTAAAAGTAACTTATTCTTCTTTGTTTGAAGTATAACAAAAAACTAAGATGAATAAGTAACTTTTAGAGCCCAAAGGAAACTCCTGAAAAAGCGCAAGCAGACGTGATCGACCTGTGCGCCGGTCAGATGACGGCGGCGGCGCCCCGAACCAGACGAACTTCTGCGGCGGCGGCGACGGCGGCGTGGAGAAACGCGTTGAAGCGGCGTTCGCACAACGCTCAGCGTGCGGCGGCGGCGTCGCTTTACGGCTCGGCGACGCAGGGCGGCGGCGCGCGGGCCTACCACGTGACCAGCGGCGGCTCCAGCGGGCGCCAACTACAAATTCGTATAGCGCCGTAAATATAGCTCTAAAAATTTTTTTCTTCGTTGTAAAATCGTTTTATAATATCCTTTTTCCATCTAAGCTGTTTAAAAAAAATGTTTTTTTTCTTTGCATGTGTCCTTTAAAGAACACATGCAAAGAAAAAAAACATTTTTTTTAAACAGCTTAGATGGAAAAAGGATGTCATAAAACGATTTTACAACGAAGAAAAAAAATTTTTAGAGCTATATTTACGGCGCTATACGAATTTGTAGTTGGCGCCCGCGGGCGCCGCGGAAAAGTGGCCCTTATTTATCACGTGACGGGCCCATATTTGTCACGTGGTGCTCGCGCTCTTTCGGAAGCTTCCTATGGCCTCTAAAAGTAACTTATTCATCTTTGTTTGAAGTATAACAAAAAACTAAGATGAATAAGTAACTTTTAGAGCCCAAAGGAAACTTCCGAAAAAGCGCAAGCAGACGTGATCGACCTGTGCGCCGGTCAGATAACGGCGGCGGCGCCCCGAAGCAGACGAACTTCTGCGGCGGCGGCGACGGCGGCGTGGAGAAACGCGTTGAAGCGGCGTTCGCACAACGCTCAGCGTGCGGCGGCGGCGTCGCTTTACGGCTCCGGCGACGCAGGGCGGCGGCGCGCGGGCCTACCACGTGACCGGCGGCGGCTCCAGCGGGCGCCAACTACAAATTCGTATCGCGCCGTAAATATAGCTCTAAATTTTTTTTTTCTTCGTTGTAAAATCGTTTTATAATATCCTTTTTCCATCTAAGCTGTTTAAAAAAAATGTTTTTTTTCTTTGCATGTGTCCTTTAAGATGGAGCAAGCAGTCACCTAAAGACAAGGCCGTGAGCACTGAGTACGGCCTCCTGAGGTTTACTTCAAAACTATCACCGAATTATTGGGGACTTTTAGCGGTTCGCTAGAAGTCCCTATTACCCCAGGATTCCGTTTTCAGACTGAAAGATACGCCAAAAACAGTACCTGTTTGTTGAATACATCGAAATCAAGAAGTCTCAGAAGGTGAACCGACTACCGCGTCCATTTTCGTCTGAATGGATGATGAATAAATGAATACGGTATAAAGCCTCCGAAAAGGACGACGACTTGCGCCACCTAGGCAAAAACAAATAAATCCGTTGGTGCTTTTTTTTTTTTTTAAGGTATGCGCTGTTTTATTTGATTTATTTAGCGCCGCTTGACAGAATAAGTGGACATCATAGCGTTATACTGGAAGCTTAGAGGTTCAACTGGTGCTAGTGTCTATGCGACATCCGCGGCGCAAAGTGAAGCGGACAGGAATCAGTCTACTTTTGCGGTGCTCCTGTGCATTTCTATGGGAAAACGCTAGTGCATTTTGTCTCTTCGCCAGAAAATAATATGAAACACTTTGGTTATTTGGTTCGTACCGAATAGTATGTACCTTGATTAACACTGTGAAAGTGTAACTGCTCTAGTTAGTGGATTTGTTGTTGTTTTTTTTTCGTCAGTGAACGACGTTTAACTTCGTTACATTTCAGTCTCAAACATGCGTTCCGCGGCAGGTGTGTAAAAACAGATGACGATTGAAAGCAAAAGGACAATCGAAAGGAATATACCGGGTGTTTGTGAGAAATCCGAACCCGGTTTTTCGCACCGCAAAAATAAACGAGACATTGCGGGGCGCTCCAACTCCGTCAAAACGTAGCCCCAGCCGATCGAGCAAGATGCCAAAATCTCAACACTTACGATTACCGGAAGAAAAAGCTAGAGGTAAAAAACTGTATTCGCCTATGAGGGGACGCCGTCCGTGAGAAGCAGCACACGAAATGCCTCTGTTTGCGACAGCATCTCACAAAGGACACCTGAATCGGCCAAGGGTTTTTGGTTAGTTTCGGTTTCGGTCTGGCGGTTTGCAACACAGCACCGCCACACCGTTTCTCGCGTGCTCCGCTGGGTTTGGGTACAATTCCAGGCTGTTAGTGGACTGTTTTAGAGCGCAGCTCTTTGGCGCCCGATTCCGGCTTGAACGGCGTCGGCGTAACCGCGCGGTGCATTATGGGAAACGTCCCATAATGCACCGCGGTGACGCGCGCGTTGCATTATGGGTTGCCTCCCATAATGCATCGCGCGGGAGGGGGGAGGAGGAGAGATTAGGAGAAAGAGGGAGGAGGGGCACGGGAGGAGTAGATGAGGAAGGAGGAGGAGAAGGTACGGATGGGGAGGAGGGGCATACCGTCCCCTGCATACCCTCCCCTCCTCCTCCTTAAGAGCTGTGCTCTAATTCGGCATTACAGGGAGTTGTAAATGTCCGATATTTTTTAAAACTCAGTCCGGACAGGGAGTGCGTTTACGAGGCTAGCACTTCATCGCTACGGCCGAGCCGGCAGAGTTGACAGCCCAGGGTGCACAGTATGTGGGGACCCCAAGGACATCACCCATATACTCCTCATCTGCCCAGAATACGACGCAGCAAGGAAAGTGCTCTTCGCCACTGTCCTAAACGCAGGAGGACAAACGGCTACAACCACGTGTCTCCTTTTCCCCACTGGTAGCTGGCGGCAATCATGGAGAATTTTCCGTGCCGTGCTAGGGTTTCTCCACCAGACAGAGCTTGCCGAGCGCCTGTGACCCCTGCATGTCTTCTCCTCACTCCTATCGCACACGTCACCCACTCCCCACACCCCTTCCCCCCTCTCCCCTCCCAACCTTTACATCCGCCTGGAACTTTGAACTTGTGATTCCTCTTTAACACCCTATCCCACTTTTAATCCCTCATCCCTTTGTTCATGCAAGTCTTTTCCCCTATTAGGGTGAATAATAGTATGCATGGACATTTGCCCCCTTTTCCCGTATCTCAACATTCCCCCCCCCCCCCCTTTAAAACTCAGGTTAGGCTCGTTAAGTTGTTTATTTGTATAATGCTTTTGTTTATCGTGGATAAAGGTATTTTGTTGCCTCACCAGCTGGCTCTGCATTTTCGTTGTTGTGACGTGAGCATTTCACATGATTTACAGGCGTGACATTGTGTGCGACACTGGACTGTATAAGGTGAAGGCAAATACCATGTAAGCCAATACTGGCAACTCCCGCGGAGCGCGGGCGAAGAGTGACCGCAGCGCCCCTGGCGAGCTCGAAGTCTCTGCTAGCAGACGAATTCTCCACAATTAACGCATTGGTTTTGCCTATCTCCGTGCGAGATGAACAATGAAAAATAATTGTCACGGGTATTCGCAGCTTTGAACGTTAAAAAATAGGTGCAACCTCTGGAGTGAAGGACATTTTCTTCGAGTGGGAAAGATGTTACAGTTTTCAGGGTACAATTTTCGGGCTCTCCTGAAAAATACACTGTGTCAGGTGTCAGGACTTGCGTAAGCCAGGCAAAACACAAATGCACCTTCGCCCTGTTTCTTGAAAAAGGGCAATGTACAAACCTTTCAGCACATAGCTACGTTTAAACTTTGCTGTTCTTATCAATCAATTTGTTTTGTTGTTGCAATTCCAATTTCTCATAAATGTATTGCTTAAAACCTAAAACCGCATCGTCAAATAGACGAGCTGGCTAATCCCGTTAAGATTGTCTCCGGATGAAGAAGCAAAAGGCAAATTTGAACCACGTACGTTAGCGCAATGTCAGTGTCCTCTGGAAGAAGTTCATTGTGCACATGCAAATCTGACGCTATTACTTAAACTAATAAAAGCAGAGTTACAAAAAAATCAGACTTCTCGCGCGTGCAAAAGAAAAAAAGAAGAGAGCGTCGTAGCGCAAAGAAAGGTGATTTCGGTCAGGTTATATACAGTGCACAAAATGTGATCATCAGCGGCGGGACGACTTCCACGCCTTCTACGATAAAGGCCGGCACCCGCTGGACGGTCGTGCACCTCCTTCCATTTTTCAAAGTCTACTCTCTTTTTTGTTTGAGGCGACGCTACGCCGCTGTAACTTTTCTTCCTCCTGCTTTTATGTTTTTGTTTTTTTTTTCTTTTTTGTGTTTACTTGACGTTCGAACCATCGCACATTTTGCATAGCCTTGTTTGGCTTAGTTTTTACTTCCTTTACTTCGCTTCGTCGCTTACCGCCGTTTCCTCTGGAGGGCCGTCTGCAACTTTGTTGTTGTTTTTTCCCACTGTCGTCTGCGTTAACCTCCTATTTTCGCCTTTGATTGAGTTTCTACTCCGAAATCTTCATATGTACTTTTCGGTATTTATGAAATATATTAAAACGTGCAAGGTCGTTATACATTTCTATTAGAATTTTATTTGTGTACGCCAGCACGTCTGCTATGGGTCATCGTTTGTTGATCATCCGGCATTTACTTTCCTGGAAAGTTCGGAAAGTGTTTGTACGGTCACTTTTCTCGTTACTTTTTGTTTTTGAAATGCTGCTGAGGCTGGTGCGCTTGCTCTCGTACTTTTAACATGTTGTTTGTGCACGTTTTAATGGTAAAAATTGTGACAACACAGTTTGTAACGGATCAACAGTAACCTCTTACGACGTAGTTCGAGTAGTTAATCACCTTTTTTCCGCTTCCCAGATGCACTTCGAATGCGTGTAATCCACTGAGTGGCGTTTGAGACCGCTAAATGAACTTCTCCATCTTTGTTTTTGCGCGCGTTGTTATTTGATTGTCGCTGCAGTTGCGATCAGTTGATTCCGCTTTACAAGTGGACTGACCGTAATGAATTGTTTCAGCTTTTAGGAGGTGACAAAACGGGGCTCGCAAAGCTCGAGGACGTCGCGGACAACAAACCGTTTTCGAGCCCAGTTAGTGGGTTTGAGGCTAGACTCTTACCGGCGTCGCTGTTAACCCTAACTGAGTGGACTGTGATTTCGATAGGCGCAGTTTCAAACACTGCTGACGGCTAAATTCTCGTCTTTTCCCTCTGTATTTTGTGTTTCATGGTGAATGTATTTTCCCGAGGACATGAAGAAAGCATTGTACCACATTTAAAAAATCAAAAAAGCAAAAAAAAAAGGAAACTGTAAAGTATTTTTATTGGGTATGCGCGCGACTGAATGAATGTGACTGAAATGTTATGATTATAATGCAATTAAATGCAAAGGCGCAAGCGAGCTGGACAAGAATAACGAAAGTAATCCCTGGAGAAGGGGAACAAGGGTGACAACAGACAAACACAAATCTCCAAACACAGCTAGTTGTCGTTTTTCTTTTTTACGATAAGTTTTGACGGCGCCGCCCCGATTAGTCGCGTGTCAAACGACGAAGTGCTTAGCTGTCGAAACCAATCTACAACAGAAGATAGCCGAAGGGTATGCATTTTTCACGCTCACAAATAACGTGTTTACCGATGGACAGGACACGGACATACAATTTAACAAGTTTTAACATTCGAACAATATATTGTACGTACCACACGATGCAGCGTCATCTGTAAAGAATTTATTTGAGAAAGATCTTAAATAACACAGTCACAGTCGACGACAGTCACATCTTGACGATCGGACGGAATCCAAGATGACTTCGTTTTGGGGCTCGTTTTGGGGAGAGCTTCCTTTTTTCACACCAGCACCGTGCCAAAGGAACGAGCGCGACTGACTCCAACCGGGACAACTATTTCTGGCTATGACTGAGAAGGACTCTAAGCGGATTATATCTGGAAAGGGGGAGAAAGTTGTCATTGTTCGCAAAAGCGCGTCGAGGGCCGTTCGACGCGTCCTTCCCCTCTTTCGTTTCCTGTGAATGTCAAGCAGAAACGCTTGAATGGCAGGTACTTACTTACCAGCACTATTTCTCACAGTGGAAGATAACGCAGAAAGGGCATGCAGGATACATAAAAAAAAACAAGAGGAAAGTTTCAAGGGGGCAAGAAAATGTTGAATGCAAAAGCGCAAAAACATACATAGAGAATCACGTTGAGTGGGTTCTCACAGTCCAAGAGAGTGGCAGAAAATTTCTAGCTGGTAGAGGGCGCGAGTCGCAATAGCCGCATCAGCATCAGCAACATGGCGGCAGCCTAGGAGCGTTTTTTCGAAAGGTGTATACTTTTCCATTGCGTTGTCTGCTTCTGTAAACTCGCGAGTCCGCTAGAGGCGCCACTGTCACGTTCGCCGCCGCTCCCATAGGTTTTCGGAGGAGTTTCCAGTATTGGCAAAGCTATATTGTATGCTGGCTTGGAATCATCATCAAATTCACATTACTGTCATGAATAAACAAAGACTGCCATTTCAACTAAAGGTTTATGCGAGATGCCTAATACCTCTCACGCTCTGCACGCACAAACTGCATCAGGCGAACCAACCTGGAACACCGACTGAATGTTCTCGCACATTCAGCCGGAGTTGTTCCACACATGCCCTTTGGTTTGTGAACCTGTGTTGGGAGGGAAGAACGGTCAGAAAATGTCCCGGGACATTGCTGGTATTCATAACGTTTATTGCGCATACTTACTTGAGCGAGGAGAGCTAGATTATTCTGTTAAACAAAAGCTTTGGGAAGGCTAGAATTAGGCTAACAATCAGCCGCATAAACTACCAATCTCTATGTGCTGCAGTGAGCACATCCACTTGGCAGTCAATTACCTGGTGATGAAACTGCAACTGCGAGATCCCAGCATGGTGAGGGGTGGCAAAATAGGAACTTTTTAAAGAGACACCTTGCCAGGGGCACATTTCGCCTCAACTAAGATTTGCAACGGTTCAAAAAAACGAACAACATTGTGAAAGCTTGAATTGTCGACCTTTACTTCCAACAAACAGGGAAACACAAGTCCTATAACAGATTTGTCTTCTGCAATTTGTGTGAAGACAAACAAGATAAAAGTAAAAAAAAAAAAAAAGAAACAAATAACTGCAATGGAGCTTTGTTTGCAAATATATTACACAATGCAAAAATAAACACTCTGAGAGCAAAAATTCAAGGTACACTGCAACCCAAGCAGAATCACGGCTGAATTTGTAGTCCTTGAGACTAAGTTGCTCTGACCCATCTCATTTTGTTAGAAAATTATAAGAATGTTTGCCACGAGTCCAGCATAGAAACCAGCCACTATTCAGTGCTATACAAAAAACGAGCAAAAGGCATAGACCAGGGGTGGCCAAGCTGAGGCTCGCGAGCCGCATGAGGCTCTTTGCGTGTTAAAGTGCGGCTCGCGGCTCCCTCCCCTAACCGCTTCCACGCATCTCCCCCAGTGATACAAGCACTTTCCAAAAAAAGAAAGGGAACGCGTTTTAAATCGAAAGACAGGTTGCGGGTTGGTAGTTTTGTGCTACTACTACCTTACGTTCAGTTGAACTACTTTTGACTCGGATATATTGGAAGTAGTTCGAGTTTCGTTTATTGCTCTAACCAAAAAATTCCCCCCGCGGCTCTTGGAAGTTTCGTGGTTTTGTTTGCAGCTCTTAGGCCGGGTCAGCCTGGCCACCCCTGGCATAGACTGAAATAAAATGACACCTACGGTGTGCAAATTATGATGCAGAGAGCCTGGCAACACGGAAACAACTGTCAGACCCAAAAACACAGAGTAACAAAGTATATAGACCACCTGGACAAGACAAAGTGATGTCTCAAAGTAGGAATCGTATAATATGTGATAACGAAAATGCCAGTGCAGGAAAAAAAAGGTGAAAATACATTAAGTATGCGTGTGTTAAAGTCAGTTCCAAGTTCTCAACACCTTTCGTCAATGTACTCTTGAAACAGCATAACACAAAACTAAAAACGTGCCCATTGGTACTGTTACATACACATCATACCCACCCGATGGTACGAGCAATGTATCCCAACCTACGAAGTGTGACCCGACACCTCAACGTTTACATGCAGGGGCCCAGAGTAGGCTTCCCTCTCCCACATGGAACATGAACATCCGCAGACCATGCAAGAGCTCCGGCAAGCAGATGCGTTGCCCCGGTCTCGCCCCGACGCTTTTCCTTCCTTCTAGGAAACTCAGTTTAAGCGCAATCTCAACTCCACACCGTCAGTTTGTAAGGCATTGGATACAATATCAATTAATCGCTAAACCTGCCGGGTCATGTGGGAACTAAACTGGCGACACCCCATGCGGCAGCACAAAGCGCCGCGGTGCGTACACATGCCCTTCAATCAATCTCCCGCCGAGGCAACCGCTAAAGTAAGATAGCACGCTACAGGACAACAAAATGGAGACCGCATAAAAAATAACTTCACACTCACTTCAGTACCGAGGTGTGCAACAGCCAAAAGGAACAACACTGTGGGATCTGAAACTGCCAATCTTATCTTAAAAACAAAAGTTAAATTCTGGTCACACATTTAATTTCTCAAGTTTATATCTTCAACACAGATAGGAGTATATGTCAAAGCAAAACAATACAGAAATTTTTACGACCATCATAGAACACCACCAGCAAGTGCAAAGAAAATCGGAACAAGAGCAGAGGCATGGCCCAGTATGCATTAAGAGGTAGAACATTGAGAGTAATCTTATCTGACCCACTTATTGCATTAAAAGGAATGTTTATTAACTGTTACACTGAAAAGCCTCTGGGCAAGTCCGCTAGGAAGCCATCGTTCCTTAAAGGGATACTACAACAAACTTTCGGCGCTTATTTTTTGTCTATATACCCAGGTAGCACGTCAGAGGAATGCCCAACTTGGGCAAAAGTCTGGCAAACATAAGGGACCCACTTTGGCGCAGTTAAGCGTAGACCGCATGGAGCGTTTTTCTGCACGCGAAAACGCGACGCGCTATGAACGCTGGCGCGGAAGCTGACGCGGGGGCACCCGCATGCAGCCAAAGCCAAGCGCCGCCGGCCGCGCGTTATCAACGTTGCCAGATAACCGATTTCTCAACGCGCGATGTAATTGCTCACGCAAATACTAGAAAATAAGAGTGAAAGTAATAAATAAGTAAATCAAACGGGTTTTCGTGTCAAAAAGAACACTTTTTTAATTTTTATATGGCCAATAAAAAGGTTTTGAACACTTTGAATTGCGCTGAATACGAAACAGCGTACTGAGCCAGCCGCGTCGCGAGTGGTGTGTTGTTCACGTTGTTCGTGTTGCGTGCTTTTCTGCGCTGAGTGCAAGTAAAGTTTACTTTAGTGCAAGCTCTATTTGCCAGAATTTGAGATTTGCTCTAGTCCAGTATGGAGCGAAGGCGAAAGCTCCTCCTGCTAAGAAGTATGCTTGTGCTAAAGCAGGCACGACTGGAAAATCGATCCCAAAGAATGGGGCGCTTCTCAACCTCGTCAATGAGCATTTTATTGAATGCACGTTTGTCAACCATCGCACGTGCAATCGGCAAACAAAAAGAAGCGCAGTCAAACCGCCAAAACCAGAAGCGGTTTTCTGTGCTGAATCATGTGATGGTTCGAGCGACTCTCATTGGGCGAGAGCCGCTTCGACGCCTCGGCGCGCGCGTCTTGTTCTGGGTCGGTTAGAAACCAACGCTCCCGCGAAAACGCGCGGCCCCGCGCAGGAAATGACGTCAATTTGACGCCGACGCGCCCGAATCGCGAGCAAAAACGCTCCATGCGGTCTACGCTTTAGGCTTTGCACCATGGCACTCATCAGTGCCAAAGTACGGCGCCTAACTATAGCCTTAGTTGGGCGATCCTAGGGCATGCCAAAGTTTGGCTCTTCTCTGCTACACCAGAGGAGCGCCAAAGTTGGTGCCATACTTCAGCCATCACTGCCATAGTAAATTCTAATTTGGGAATTCGGCCGCTATCGGACACACCAAAATCTTATTAAAAAAGACACAGAAAGGAATTTCAAAACAAATTAAACAATTAGCAAAGAGTACTTAGTGGATGTCGCTAAAGCCTCGTTTGTAATGCCCGTATAGGAACCTTGACAGGTAGTGACATTAACTGTCTCTTTGAACCTGACGTCATCCCGACAGCTCTATGACCAGCACAAGAGGGGAGGGAGGAACTCCCCACTAAACGGGACTCTCTTTTGTTTGTCTCAGACGTCGCTACTCTCACTCTACAAGATTATAGAAGATTAACCCGTCACTCAAAAATCACACAAAAGCAGCTTTGCAGTTAGTTGCTGTAGCCTGCGCTTTGCTCACATTTTTTTTATAGCAGCAGATAATTGGTGATATCTTGTGAAGGCGAGAATCACCAAACTCATAACTTTATCTTTGGCAGTGCTCCTTCTGAGAGCCGTCGTGCAGCTCATGTGCGTCTTTGAGCGAAGAGCTAGAGCTTGCACCCTATGCTTCGTGTCACTAGTTGTGTGAAGTGCAGGCGAAGGCAATGCCAGGCGGAGAGAAAGATTGAGCACTAGGAAGGCTGGATAGGAGAGGAGGGCAATGGAGGGCGAGGAGAGAAAGGCAAAGCTCTAGGAAAGTTAGAGAGGAGGATTCTCTCTCCTCTCCCCCTCAGCCTTCCTAGTGCTTGCCCCTTCTCTCTCGCTGGCATTGCCTTCACCTGTACTGCACGCAACTAGTGACACGAAGTATAGACCCTTTTGCTGTTTACAAATATAAACTGCAGCTTGCGTCCAACGCGACTTCCGGTCGTTCTGTCTATGCACGTCTGTCTAGCTTGCTTCTGTCACCAGTGCTAGAAAGTATAAATGCTACACGGACATCAAAGTTAGAGATATAACGAAGGCCTTCGGCCGTATAATTTAACGTCTTGGAGGAGGCAAGTTGGTTCACAAGAATATTAAAAACATTTTAACAGATCTCACACATCTCCCACTTCTTCATTCTTTTTGGCGTACACCTGGAGAATCGGTAGGTCAACATGTAATCGACATATCAAACAGCGGTGTTAAGGTTGCCTTTGTTCATTCTTTTTATAAACCAGAAGTTCTCTGGGTCGTCAAAGACTGGAGCATAGCCCGGTGGCGGTAACACAACATAAAGTTGGGCAGCAAAAATAAAATAAAACAGAAAGCAGGTAAAACAAAATAGTATAAACTATGTGAATATGTTATGAGAGAAGAGTTGTTTTGAGTAAAAAGGAATCGGCAACACAAGATCATTATGCCGGATGACATTTCTAGTGCTCGAGACATGAAAACGGCGGCTCATAGCAGGTTGCCAGCAGGCTGCATCCTAGCGAGTCGCAGGACACATACGGCCGCATGTTTGGCACTTCTGATCTCAAAAAAGGCTTTGGGACAACGCTTGAACTCTTGTAAGGTTTTCGCCACTGTGTGTTCGATTATGCGAGATCAAACTGCAATTGTAAAAAAGAAGGGTTTCGGGACAGTTTGCATATATATAGGTTTTCACCTGTGTGTGCTCGTAATGATGGGTCAGAGTGCACTTCCAAGCAGAGGCTTGGAATATAGCTCGCACTTGTAAGGTTATTCACCTGTGCGCATTCAAATGTTTTTTCAGATGAAAATTCTGGTAAAAGGATTTGGGACAAAGCTTGCACATAAATGGCTTTTCACCTGTGCGTTTTCTTGTGGTAGGTCAGACCACCCCTGGAAGCAAAGGCTTTGGAACATAGCTCACACTTGTAAGGTTTTTCACCACTGTGTATTCGATTATGGTTTTTCAAAGAGGAACTGTGTTTAAACTCTTGGGGGCAAACCTCACACTTGAATGGCTTTACATCAGTATGTGCTCGCATGTGGTAGGTCAGACTGCATTTGTAAGCGAACTCTTGGGGGCACAGCTTGCACTTGTATGGCTTTTCACCTGTGTGTGTTCTCTTGTGGTGGATCAGACCGCCCCTGTAAGGAAAGGCTTTGGGACACAGCTCGCACTTGTAAGGTTTTTTACCACTGTGTGTTACATTATGGCTTCTCAACTGAGAATTTCGAGCAAAGGCTTGGGGGCACAGATTGCACTTATAAGGTTTTTCACCACTATGTATCCGATTATGGTTTTTCAAGGACGAACTTTGTGTAAACACTTGGGGGCAAAGCTCACACTTGAACGGCTTTTCACCTGTGTGTGTTTTCTTGTGGTTGAACAGAATGCTTTTACAAGCAAATGCTTTGGAACACAGCTTGCACTTGTAGGGTTTGTCACCACTGTGGGTTCTCTTGTGGTTGATCAGTGTGTTTCTGTGAGCAAAGGCTTTGGAACACAGCTTGCACTTGTAAGGTTTTTCACCGCTGTGTGTTCGATTATGGTCAATCAAAGAGGATTTCCGAGTAAAGATGTGAGGACACAGCTTGCACTTGAAAAGCATATCCCTTCTGTGCTTTTGAGTGTTGTTGTGCACTTTGAACTTTGAGGCAGGAAATATGGAAGGAGGTTGGCACTTGACTTGTTCATCACCATGGGCAACTAAGTGGCTCACAATTCCATGCTGATCTCTGGTGAAGTAGGTGCAGGAACAGCATCCAAACCAGATGTCCCCATTGGCTTTCAGAGGGCAGCTGGTCGTCTCCAACAGTGCAGGTTCATCTCCTAAAATAAGACAATAGGAAATGCATGGAAAGCTCAGCCAAGATAGTCAATTTGTTTCAAAAACACTAGGTAGTAATTACAGCAGTTTGGTTTCGACTGAGTGGATTATTATCTCACTGACCTTTTTATTTCAGTTCCAGAAAACACTCAAAAACAATTCATTCTATTAATTGTTCTATCAGCATGAACAGCATTTTGAGTATGTTGAAGGAGACACGGACAAGGGTACATTTGTACTATGATTTATTATAACTGAATAAAACCTTCAAGTTATGGTGTTTGACCGTTTTTATAAATCTGATGTTTTGATAAGCTGGTTTTTCATGTTTTGGATGCAATTGATATATGAAACACTTAAAAGAGCCAAATAAAATAAGCTACTTTGCTCCTTTTAAACCATCGAGTGACATGAACAAAAAAATGCAAGCGAGACCTCTTTTTGTTTTACTGAAAATTGCAAAAATCCATTTTCATTGGGGCTGACACAAGTTAACCAAACCTTAATAGTGGCATTGTAGATATTGTGCACATATTCATGCCAAATGCTTTTTGTAATAGAATTATAGTAGGGACAAATTTTTTTCCAGACAGTGAAGATGCTTCAAAATTATAAGGAAAAATCAATGCATTTGAGTATTACTGTTGAAGCGTAGCAACATTCGCTTTTGGAAAAATAATTCTTTGTTCTTTTCTGTCAGAAATTGAAACTACCAAAGAATGCAATGTAGAGGAGATGACTAGGCATACTTATCAAAATAAATGTAAAGGCAGACGACGTCACAAGTTGAAGAACCGCGCACATTGAAAATGCTCAAATTTATGCCTTTTTGGGTCGCCGGAAATTCTTCGAATGCGTGTTTCACTACAATAAGATGAGCTGCTGTGGTAGTTGGTTGTCCATCATGAATAAAATAGCGCAAAACAACAAGAAAGGAAGGACGAGCTAGACAGGGAGTGGTTCCACAAGACCTTCAATTGGTGTTCGGATCGGCGAGACCTTCCCAACATCACACCAGAAGGATCTGCAGGATCGTACATGTGGAGGCAAGTGAGATTTTACCAAACGTGTCTTTGAATACTAGCTGGCGGTGGAGATTCCAGAGGTGGACAAGGTCGACAATACAAGTGCCTGCTTGACTCGGCATCTAGAGCAACGGAATACCTATGGTGGTCGTTTTTTCCTCATATAAAAGGTCTCCGGAGCCAGAATAAAGAAAGCAAAGGACAAAACCTCACTATTTTGGGGGACACTTCCCTGCCAACAGATATATGCAAAATTATAGAAAAAGGACCAAAATTCTGCACTTCACCAAAAAGACAGGGTATACAGCTACTGTCCAATGTATATGACATAGCTAGGGTTCCGCGTTTTCGGTTTTTATTTTTTCAAAATTCGGCATACCTTTTTCGGTGTTTATTTTAAAATTAAGTTTTCATTTTTTTCGGTGAATATGAAAGGAACATCATCGAACACCGGATCAAATGATCCTTGTAGCTGTGATATTTGTAATCACTAAAAGAATAACGGCACAGACACATACGTGGTCCTCGCTACAACTTCCGTCAGGACACACCTCAAAATCGCGGAATTCGCAGGCATAATGTTCAGCGCACTTTTTTTTCCTTCCCATTCTGACGACGTGACCGTCTGAGGTGATGACTGTACAGAAACAAGCGGAGTGGCAAAAAGAAATAAATACACATTGTATTTATGTTTTCAACCACAGGGAACCTTATGCTAGCCCACGTCCAAACTTTTTTCTAGGACCGGGAATTTGACACACTAAGCCCGATCGCACATAGGACACAGATGTCCCGCGAAGGACAATCCAAGACCTTTTTTGTTGCATGTTCAACCCAGACATCACACAATGTCGAACCTTGCAACGCCCTCTCTCTCCCCCTCCCTCCCCCACCCACCTCGACGTGGCCCTAAAAAACAGGTCTTTTTCGGTTAAAACCGAATTTAAAAACGGATTAGACATATTTTTATCTTTTTTTTTTTTCAGTTTAAACCAAAAACGCCAAACCTACAAACGGATCTTTCTCGGTTAAAATCGAATTTCCGAAAATGGATTCGGCATACTTTTATCGGTTTAAACCGAAAACTACGAAACCTAGACATAGTGGATAAGGCACATGAAGATGTTAGACCACGTTGTATTGAAGACTGCGTGGATGTACTATTAAGATCTGGGAATGGATGTGGAAGGAGGTTGAACATATTTCGTGTGGTAAATTACTTCACTGAGAAAGATTTAAACCTGTTAGAGTCAGACAAAGGAGGAAGATTTGTTGTCATCCCCAGATCAATTTACAAAGAAAAGGCTATCGCAGCCATAGACAAAAACTTCAACCAATCAAGAATCAAGACCAAAAAGATGAAAGCCATGGCGCTTCAATTATGCACTAAGCTAGAATTGACATCAATGAAAAAGATGATTTCGACTATCACGAAGGTCCACTTAGACATGTTTTTCACCGCCAAACACACAAAAGAGTGTCCGTTCCGAGTGGTAGTGACTGAAAAAAGGTTGTGGCAAGGGGTGATGTCACGCAATCTAATGCAACATCTGTCTAACCTCAAACTAAATGATCCATTCCTGATCCCTAACTCTGAGGCGGTTATACATCGCCTACAACTAAATGATACAACAATACAATATGGGTTTTCACTTGATGTGGAGGAACTTCTTTATTCAATCCCACTGTTTACAGCTGTCAACGAGTGTATCGAGGCCAACAGGATTACGACGTTTCAAAATGAAAGTGGAATACAGGTAGAATCCTTCCTGGAACTTTTATGGTTCTACCTATCTGCCACCGTGGTAATGTACGAAGATATGTCTTACCTACAAAGGAAAGGCATATAGGTATAGGGTCTTGCGTGGCACCAGTCCTCTGCGACATCTAACTTTCAAAGTGTGATAGGGCCATCAGTAATGCACTCACCAAAGGGCAAGTTTCACACATTTTCAGATACGTGGATGATTATCTAGTGCTTCTTTCAAAGAGACCCATGGAAAATGAAGCTCAGACAATCCACATCATCAAATCCACTTTCTTGAACGAAGGGCGAGGGCTCAATTTCACCCATGAGTCTCCAACAAATTTAAGCCTTCAATTTTTAGATCTTCATCTGATGCTCAAAGACAAGCACACTTACTGCAAATACCCACCAAGAACCAAAAAAGGCCTGCTTCAATATGACTCAGCTCACTCAAAAACCATCAAGAGAAGAATTGTCAAAAGCACAATGAGTGCAGCCTTAAAAAAGTTGTGTACAAATTCCGCGGCTGAGAGTTTTCAAGCTCAAGTGCAGCGCCTCAAGACATCTGGGTTCCCGAGTTCGATATTGTTTGAAGCCGCAGAATCATTACTCACCAACAGCGGACAACGAGAGCGCACACGAGAAAAGAACCACCGACCAGCAGTGCTGCCATACATTCATCGAATTACACACAACCTAAAAAAGATTGCACCTAAATATCAAGTCCAAGTGGCACTCTCTGCACCAGAAAAACTTTAGCGGTTGTGTCCGAGAATCAACCACCTCCATCCACAGCAAGCTGAGTGCAAAGTATATCAATGACCGCTTACAAGAACATGCCTTAGCCTTGAGATCGTCACCAGCTGGCCATCTTGCAATACATGCAAGGGACTGTATGTGCACAGCAATGTTTAGCCATACCAAAATCCTAAATGCCCGTTCAGACTCTTGCGACCTCTTAAACCTGGGTTCCTTAAAACGTCTTACAACCAGAGGACACACTGGCGCCATCTTTTCGGTAGCAGTGTAAACTCGGCGGTCCGGCATATTTGTTTATTTCTCTCGCGCATTATCCTTTCTTTCTTGGCTCGGAAAACTTTTGTCAATGTTATAAACGAGCCTTTCTATGAGTATTACGCATATTTGACCTCGGAAATCCCGCAAAACCTTCGCTCTTGTAAAATGCAGTTCCAGGGTCACCGCATAGATGGCGCCACAATGCCAGTGTGTTCCCTCGTTCTAAAAAGATTTAAGAAGTTTTAAGAGATCTCGTCTCTCTCGGTCGTACTCAGTCGCAAGAGTGTGAACGGGCCTTGAGACGTTTTAGGAACAAAAGAATATGCGAGTTGTACGAAGCTCAAATAATTGTGTCTCGTGGGGCTGTGTGCATCAGCGCCCCATCGATCGCCTTATCTCAAAAGGAACTTTATTAGCTCAATCTTATGACTTGACAAGTATTTAGCCTGCAAATTTATATTCCTTTTTGGTCTCAAACTTCATCTTTTTCTTTTTATCATCAATGATTTCTGATCGTGTACCTCGGCAATTTTCTCTTTTTTTTTTTTCAAAATTATTGCTTCTTTCTTTCTCTCTTTCTTCTTACTGTTTTTTTTTTTCAACTCAAAGATATCATCAGTAACTCTGCGGTAACCCAGGAAAAAGTGCTCTGGAATAGTTCAGAGTGGGAAAGGGCGAGGAGTGGGAAGGGGAAGAGGTGAAGCAGGCAACGCAAGCGGCGACGAAGCAAGCTACGTAGCCGGCAACCCATGCGGCTAGTTGGCTGGCAAGACTACTAGCGTTGTCTATTGGCACGTCTTTTGCCTCTTCGCACGCTCAGACGTGGAAAGCGCGTTTCAACAGCCAAGGCTATGGCTGCATACTCCTGCTATTACTACGATGACGACATTAGTCAGAACGCTGGCTCTAGCTTGCTTGAAGCGAGGTCCCAGTCAAGCGATTCGGTTATTCGGTCAAGCCGTAGTGTTGGCGGATTCACATACTTCAGCGCCTTTACACTCCTGTATTAAAAGCCCCAACTACGAAAAGAATTGCTGCGGAAGCGTTATTTCCTGAATGGGATACAATGAACTAGATGGACAGCTTTGGCAGTTCCTCCTAGTTTGTAAATAGGGCAGACCAACGCTATACACCACGCTGCTGCACCCGCCCTCCACTATACCA
Source organism: Ixodes persulcatus (assembly GCA_013358835.2). NCBI lineage: Eukaryota > Metazoa > Arthropoda > Arachnida > Ixodida > Ixodidae > Ixodes > Ixodes persulcatus. Next base: position 40,112 of record JABSTQ010002451.1, on the reverse strand, counting down.
CAGTAATAACTACTATATTACCATATCATAATAACAATCCCCCCTTTATCCTTAAATCATTTCACTCACCCCTTCCTGCCATTCCTTCAGCCTTGTCCACTTCAACTTTTTAAAATCTTTGTCTCCCTACCCCCCTCTTCAAATCACAATGCAAGAAAAACGTATGCCTCCGTCCATATATTTCTTGAATTTTCTATACTTACGTTCAAGCATCTCTCCCGCCTCCACATCCTGTATGTATTTGTGTCGCTCTCGTCACACCTGGAGTCAAACTAGAAGTCCTACTTCTTAATGTAGCTCTTCTTGACTCTGATAACATTGAACTTCCGTTTTTTGAATTGACAGAAATGTCCACTTTTCTTAATTCTATGTTTTCCATTCTGGCCTGACATGTTCCTTTTCCTGCTTCCTTTGCTGTCTTCTTAACTGACTTTCTATTTTGCCCATTTTCTAGAACACAGGTGGGAAGACCCCATGCATTCTAGAGACTGCCCTGTCCTCGGTTCATAGAACAAGTTGACGAAAAACGACTTACCGCGACTTGAGGACTGAATCGGTTCCATAGAAACTGCCATCTCGGGTCAGGTTCGTATGACGACTCACAGGACGGCAAAGGAGGCAGGAGATCACTTGAGAAGCCTGGGATCAAACACGAAGAGCAACAGCACTAATTCAGAACAAAGCCAGCAAGCTAAAAAGACAGCAATAAGATTAACATGTTTGACTCACATTTAAAGGTTTATAAACATGAAGGAACAATAAAAAGCAATACCCGTGTCCCTAGTAATGGGGTGCCTTGTGCCATCTGACTTACAAACGCTTAGAGGTGGGTTTCACTTTTAAAATAAGCCTTTTTTTTTTGTTGCACTGCTAGTGTTGGGGGGGGGGTGGAACAGTCACGCCTCTAGCGGTGCTCTTCAGCTGTGGGGACGAAAAGAAACGTCTTTTCTTGTCTGTTTTTGAACCGAGAAATCAAAGATAACGATTCGAAGGTCGCTCCCCGTGCAACTAAAGCACTGATCAGAACAAAGTGCTCGTGCCGAGGCCGTGCTAGGCAAGGTTCAATTTCTCTGTTATAATGCGTTAGAAAACACCGCGCTGTGTGGACAACAAGCTCGATAAAGCGCCCCCTATAGTTCTATCTCCTGCCCAATTTACGTAAAGATGAGTTCAGTCACAACAGTCAGCGTAAGTCGAGAATCACCGGGACATCCGGTGCTTCGTATGAAGCGTGCCTCTGGTGCAAAATGGCACATTTGGCGCAGGAGTGGAACCATTGCTCATTCCAAGCTGGCCAAGAGCGGCATTGCATCATCATGCCTGCAAGCTGCTCTAGAAAAGTCTTGCCACAATACGCTCCCACAGAGCATGGGGCGGCAGGTAGGATTGCTTGGGGCTTGCGGGTCACCCAGCGTCAAATTTGTGTCCATGGCCGAAGAGCTACTTAAAAAGATTAAGACAGGGCACCAACAACGTAGGGAGCGACAAGACAAGAGATCAAATCTTTTCATAATACGAAAAAGATAGAGGGGCAGTGCGATGTACCAGCCGTCTTCTCGGAACCTCGCAAACTCTCGCAACTATGCTCCAGGGTTGATGATAGGTGGAAGACACGAAACAAATGTACCGACAACCACAGAAAAATGCACATTGATTGCGAGGTGGCAGTGGTCTATCGAATCCTGTCGGGTTGTGGTCGAACATACATCGGACAGACTGGCGGTTGTGTCGACCGGGCTTGGAAGCATGTGCTGTCATTGAAATCAACTGCGGAAGGGCACCTACCTTTACACTGTGCGACTTCGATGTGGAAGTCAAAATCTGATCAGGACCCTGGGAAAAGGGGTTGATAAAACTGCGAGGGAACGGCTGGAAGCATTTGAGACAGGAAAGGAAGGCGCAACGTGCATCAGTCAAACTTAGGTTTGTTTACATAAGAATGAGGTAGACTTTTTGAATTGTGTCGACATGATAGTTAAAGGACACATGCAAAAAAAAAAAAACATTTTTTTTTAAACAGCTTAGATGGAAAAAGGATATCATAAAATGATTTTACAACGAAGAAAAAAAATTTTTAGAGCTATATTCACGGCGCTATACGAATTTGCAGTTGGCCCCCGCGGGCGCCGCGGAAAAGTGGCCCATATTTATCACGTGACTGGCCCTTATTTGTCACGTGGTACTTGCAATCTTTCGGAAGCTTCCTATGGTCTCGAAGAATAACAAGTAACTTTTAGAGCCCAAAGGAAGCTCCTGAAAAAGCGCAAGCAGACGTGAGAGACCTGTGCGCCGGTCAGATAACGGCGGCGGCGCCCCGAAGCAGGCGAACTTGTGCGGCGGCGGCGACGGCGGCGTGGAGAAACGCGTTGAAGCGGCGTTCGCACTACGCTCAGCGTGCGGCGGCGGGATACTTTGCGGCGCCGCCGACGGAGCGCGGTGGCGCGCGGGACTACCACGTGACCAGCGGCGGCTCCCGCGGGCGCCAACTACAAATTCGTTTTGCGCCGTAAATATAGCTCTAAAATTTTTCTTTCTTCGCTGTAAACTTATTTTATAGCATTCATTTTTCATCTAGACTGTTTAAAAAAAATGTTTTTTTCCTTTGCATGTGTCCTTTAAAGGAATACTTCAACGAAATTTGAAATATTCCCGTCGTGTTCAAATATAGGTTGAATATGATCCACAATATCCGTAAATGACAATCGCACGTTTGTATTTTGATCCTGGTGGCTGTATTTTTCGTTATAAACGGCCCACCCTGGCAAGCGCTCGGAGAAGGCCCAGCTTAGAGCATGTGACATCCAACGCAATCGTGACGTAGGTCGTCTCGAGACGAGCAAAGCTACGGCGAGGCTGACGCCGAGAGGATGGCGTAGTCGTTCCAGCCACCGAAGCGGCTGCTTTTGTACGAATTTTGAGTGACGGGTTAATCTTCTATAATCTTGTAGGGGGACAATAGCAACTTCTGCGACACACAAAAGGGATTCTCGGGAAGAGGGGAGTTCCTCCTTCCCCCTTCTCTCGTCGTGGCCGGAGGCGAGACAACCTCCCTCACTAGCTGTCAAGGTTCCTAGACGAGCATTACAAATGAGGCGTTAGCGACATCCATAAGGTGCTCTTTGCTAATCGTTTAATTCGTTTTAAAATTCCTTTTCGAGACTTTTTTAACAAGATATTGGTATGTGCCATGTGATACTGCTCTTTTGAACAGATATAGACCAAGAAATGAGCGCCGAAATTTCGTTGTAGTATCCCTTTAAGTGGATAATTGGTTGGACCTTTTTTCTTCTATTAAATAATCAGTTGGAAGTTCAGCACTTGTCCAGTCTACACCTTCCTTGTCTGTTATTTGTGCGCCGTTTCAAGTTGTATCATGAACCAATTCACTTGCATCGCCACTTTGATCCGTGCTGATTGATAATATGCTGCGCAACACTGTTAGCACGAATAAGACTTTGACTCTTTTTTGCATTTTAGTTGGAAAGGGTACTGGCCGGCATCAACCACTTAGGTTAGCATTCCAACTGAGCAGTTCCCACCACTACAGTAGTTTTGATGACAGTCCTTCAACGCTGTAAGAAAAACAGATAAAAACGGGGATGGCTCTCACGCGCCAACAGTGTCGAGGAGTGCACGGCGCGGGTATAAGCATGCAAAAAAGCTCGCTGTTCTCTTCTCTGGCGTTTGCACCACTCACGCGTCAGAATAAGCGCTCGATGTGTTGAACACCTTAGGACGGTACTTGAACGCTCGGCAAGAGTACAGACGTCGAAGACATTCTACACACAATGATGAAAACAAAAATTGTTCACATGAGTGTGCACTGTGCGAAAGCTCACTCGGTTGACTCAAATCTACGGCCTAGTAACCCTGGGGCAGTGTTGAACCACCCTTAAAATAAGAGCCAGAATAAATAAACGTGCAAAGTCTAAGATGGAGCAAGCAGTCACCTAAAGACAAGGCCGTGAGCACTGAGTACGGCCTCCTGAGGTTTACTTCAAAACTATCACCGCATTATTGGGGACTTTTAGCGGTTCGCTAGAAGTCCCTATTACCTCAGGATTCCGTTTTCAGACTGAAAGATACGCCAAAAACAGTACCTGTTTGTTGAATACATCGAAATCAAGAAGTCTCAGAAGGTGAACCGACTCCCTCGTCCATTTTCGTCTGACTCGCCAAATTAGATGGATGATGAATTGGGTGCCACCGTGTGCAGCATAATGCCCCCGAACCAGGGGACGACTTGCGCCACCTAGGCAGGAAAAATAAATCCCTTAGTGCTTTTCTTTTTTCCTTTACGCCGTTTTATCTGATTTATTTAGCGCCGCTTGACAGAATAAGTGTACATCATAACGTTATAATGCACGCTTAGAGTTTCAGCTGGTGCTAGTGTCTATGCGACATCCGCGGCGCAAAGTGAAGCGGACTGATACCAGTCTACTTTTGCGGTGCTCCTGTGCATTCGGCGGAAAATAACATGAAACACTTTGGTTATTTGGGTCGTACCGAATAGTATGTACCTTGATTAACATTGTAAAAGTGTAATTGCTCTAGTTATGGAGATTTTTTTTTCGTCAGTGAACGACGTTCAACTTTGTTACATTTCACTCTCAAACATGTGTTCCGCGGCAGGTGTGTAAAAACAAACGACGATTGAAACCAAAATGGCAATCGAGAGGAATATACCGGGTGTTTGCGAGAAATCCGAACCCGGCTTTTCGCACCGCAAAAATAAACTAGACATTGCGGGGAGCTCCAACTCCGTCAAAACGTAGCCCCAGCCGATCGAGCAAGATGCCAAAATGTTAACACTTACCATTACCGGAAGAAAAAGTTAGAGGTAAAAAACTGTTTTCCCCTATGAGGGGACGCCGTCCGTGAGAAGCAGCAGATGAAATGACTCTGTTTGCGACCGCATCTCACAAAGGACACCTCAATCGGCCAAGGATTTTTGTTTAGTTTCGGTTTCGGTGTGGCGGTTTGCAGCACAGCACCGCCACACCGCTTCTCACGTGCTCCGCTGGGTTTGAGTACAATTCCAGGTTGTTAGTGGACTGTTTTAGAGCGCAGCTCTTTGGCGCCCGATTCCGGCTCGAGCGGCGTCGGCGTAACCGCGCGGTGCATTATGGGAAACGTCCCATAATGCACCGCGCTGACGCGCGCGTTGCATTCTGGGACGTTTCCCATAATGCACCGCGCGGGAGGGATTAGGAGAAAGAGGAAGAGGGAGGAGGAGAGGGTGCGGATGAGGAGGGGCATACCGTCCCCTGCATACCTTCCCCTCCTCCTCCTCAAGAGCTGTGCTCTAATTTGGCGTTACAGGGAGTTGTAAACGTCTTGATTTTTTTAAACTCAAGTTAGGCTCATTAAAGGGCAACTCCGGTCCATACTTTCGATTTTGGGATTATGACTGTTTTTAGCGCAGTCAGCGTCCCTGAATTGCAAGGTTTAATTTTTCTCTTGTTACTGTGCGTAGTTTCACAGATATCGACGCCTCAAAGTTTTGTTTGGGGCGCGGCCAACAAAACCAAAACTAGCCGCTCGAGGCCCCGGCAACACTGGAAATCAGCCGCTATGTGAGGATACAAGACATCGAAATAGACCAAGTAGAAAAATACAAATATCTGGGAGTCTGGCTCAATGAGGGACCGAAATATCTAGAGGAACATGAGGAGAATATAATTAGAAAAGGGAAAAGAAATTCATCAATTATGAAGCTCAAGGCGCTATGGAACTATAATAGATATGAAGTGGTCAGAGGTATATGGAAAGGAGTGATGGTACCAGGGCTGTCTTTTGGCAATGCGGTGCTGTGCATGAAATCAGAGGTTCAATCAGGATTAGAAATTCGACAAAGAAGCGTAGGCAGGCTGGCACTGGGAGCACATGGAAAAACACCAAATGAGGGAGTACAGGGGGACATGGGATGGTCGTCTTTTGAGAGCAGGGAGGCAGTTAGTAAGTTGAAATTTGAACAAAGGTTGACCGAAATGGATGATACGCGGTGGGCACGGAAGGTATTCAAATATTTATACATGAAAAGTTTAAACACAAAATGGACAAACCGAACCCGAAAGCTTACATTTAAATACATACACACTGGTGATGGGGCTGAACAGACTACTTCAGTGAAAAAGGGGGTGAAAGAGGCAGAGAGGAAAATGTGGGAGGAAAGAATGCAGGATAAATCAGCTCTAACAGTGTACAGGTCACGAAAGCAGGACATAAGAAAGGAAAATGTCTTTGATAATTCAATAGGAAGTTCTTTGCTGTTCGAGGCGAGAACGGGAGCTTTGAGGACGAGGACGTATAGGGCTAAATTTCAGGAGATAGACACATTATGTGCTGCCTGCCATAATGAGAGTGAGACACTTGAGCACTTGGTATTAAAGTGCACGGGGCTTCGTCCTGCACTCCCTGAAGGGGTAACAGATCTGGCCGGGGCCCTGGGGTTTGCTGGCGACGATGGAGGGACGGAGGAGAAGAGGATTACAGTCACAAAGAGGCGATTAGAAGATTGGTGGAAATTATCTAGGGAAAATTGAATGATGCAGAACTAACTAGCACAGCTGGGGACAGGCGGGACAGAGGAAAATTGGGACTCCCTCCCGCGTGGCTCCGGCCCAAAGTCTCAACCCTGTCTCCCAGTGGGTCCGGTGCGGGGGTAACGCCGACAAGGTCTGACCAGAGGAAAATTGGCCAGGGGGAAGAGGCGGGGGGTGATGTTTTTAGTTTTTTTGCCCGATCCCCCAAAGGTCATCCTGGTGATATCCCACACTACCTGGTGATAGTTAGGGGGTAGAAAATTGGCTTAGAAGGGCGCGAGAAATCAAATGTTTGTCTTTCTTAGACTTAGGCTAGGTGGCGCAAGCTACCGCCCGCTACAAAGGGTATAGCCAGTAACATCCATCCATCCATCCGTGAGCGTGACATCAGTGACATCAGTATGTAACATCAGGATCATTCTCCTTCAACGAGTACGCAGGCCAAGCGGCACCTACCTCTGTTGCGCTAGCCATCTAAAGATAGGACGTAAGCTGAGTTTGTTTTAATTCTGTATACGTGGTAGTTGTCCAGCATATGTAGCAAGAGTTAGTGCGTATGCCCAAAAGCTAGTGACTGGAAAACCCTGTAACTCGTACGGTGCCGTACTCGGCGGCTGTCGCCGTGTGTGCAGTCTTCCGTACTCGTCGCTAGGCCTACATTGTCATCAGGGCTCCGTGGATGGAGCGGCGTTGCTCTACGCCGCGCTGCCAGTGACGTACAATACTGGAGGCCCTCTCGCTTTCGCGCTGCGGGTCAGTCCCAGACACAAAGCTTTGAGGCTCTCCGGCGCGGGCCGCGGCGCCCGAACACACGTGTGCTGGGCTGTACACGTCTATTTTTTCATTCTTTTTTTCCTCGGGCGCGTAAAAGCCGAAGTCCAAAGTCCACTCGTCAAACAGCGTTCACCCACACCTTCTCCAATTTCCGGTCCGTTGGAAACTTGTGAAAAAAACCTCCGTGTTGCGCAGCGGGTTGTTTGAAAAAACCCCAGTGCTACAAGTTGTACTCGGCATCTTTCGAGGAACAGCTATGCCGTCTTGGGCGCACCGAGTTGCTCGCTGAAACGGGTCTTGGAGTCCTCACAAGCAAATAAACGAAAGGCTATACCAAAGCTACACGGGCTACAGATAAAAGCAACGGCTAAAGACGCCAATCACAAGCCGAAGTAGCGGTGGTAGTGGCTCAAAGAAGCGCACTCCGTGCAACGCCTGGACCGGAGGAAATAAAAGAGAACGATACTGACGTCATGGCCCAATGTTGCTTTAGCGATCGGCAGCCTGCTGGCCGCCCACTAAGGAGCAGCGGCTTGCGGCGGGTCGCATTTTTATTATCGGCATTAGGAATGCGACGTCCCACGGACGTAATTTTTTGGCTGGGGTCGTATTTTGTGTCACTACAGCGATACCAATAATTTATTTCGTTTTGAGTTTTGGCCGGAGTTGCCCTTTAAGTTGTTTATTTGTATAATGCTTTTGTTTATCGTGGATAAAGGTATTTTGTTGCTTCACCAGCTGGCTCTGCATTTTTGTTGTTGCGACGTGAGCATTTCACATGATTTACAGGTGCGACATTGTGGGCGACACTGGACTGTATAAGATGAAGGCAAATACCATGTAAGCCAATACTGGGAACTCCTGCGGAGCACGGGTACAAAGTAATCCCAGTGCCCCTAGCGAGCTTGAAGTCTCCGCTAGCAGACGAATTCTCCACAACGCATTGGTTTTCCCTATCTCCGTGCGAGGTGACCAATGAAAAATAATTGTCACGGGTATTCGCTGCTTTGAATGTTAAAAAATAGGTGCAACCTCTCAAGTGAAGGACATTTTCTTCGCGTGGGAAAGATGTTACAGCTTTCAGGGTACAATTTTCGGGCTCTCCTGAAGAAAACACTGTCAGACCTTACGTAAGCCAGGCAAAACATGAATGCACCTTCGCCCTGTTTCTTGAAAAAGGGCAATGTACAAAACTTTCAGCACATAGCTACGTTTAAACTTTACTGTTCTTATCAATTTGTTTTGTTGCAGTTCCAATTTCTCATAAATGTATTGTTTAAAACCGCTTCGTCAAATAGACGTGCTGGCTAATCCCTTTAAGATTGTCTCCAGATGAAGAAGCAAAAGGCAATTTCGAACCGCGTACGTTAGTGCAATGTCAGTGTGCTCTGGAAGAAGGCGATTGTGCACATGCACATCTGACGCTATTACTGAAACTAATAAAAACGGAGTTACAAAAAAATCAGACTTCTCGCGCGTGCAGAAGAAAAAAGAAGAGAGCGTCGTAGCGCAAAGAAAGGTGATTTCAGTCACGTTATAAACAGTGCACAAAATGTGATTATCAGCAGCGAGACGACTAAGTCTTCCGCGCCTTTTACGATAAAGGCTGGCACCTGTTGGACGGTCGTGCACCTCCTTCCATTTTTCAAAGTCTACTTCCTTTTTTGTTTGAGGCGAAGCTACGCCGCTGTAATCTTTCTTCCTCCTGCTTTTATGTTTTTTGTCTGCTTTTTTCTTTCTTGTGTTTACTTGACGTTCGAACCATCGCATATTTTGCTTAGCCTTGTTTGGCTTAGTTTTGACTTCCTTTCCTTCGCTTCGTCGCTTACCGCCGTTTCATCTGCTACGCTATGCCTGGACATCTGGAGGGCCGTCTGCTACTTTGTTGTTGTTTTTTTCCACTGTCGTCTGCGATAACCTCCTATTTTCGCCCTTGATTGAGTTTCTAATCCGAAATCTTCATATGTGCTTTTCGGTATTTATTAAATATATTAAAACGTGAAAGGTCATTATATATTTCTATTCGAATTTTATTTGTGTACGCCGGCACGTCTGCTATGGGTCATCGTTGGTTGATCAACCGGCAGCCTTCAGGCATACACCAGCACATACTTGGAGATGGCAGGCATGTCATGTGCTGCCTACCACTGAAAAGTCCAGTTTTGGCGATGTGGTGGAAAATCTTTCTTCCGCTTCCCGAAGACCGAACAAACGTGAGTAATTACGTTACTACAGCATTCAAATTAAACTGGAAGAGCTATCCAAGATTGGCTTCAAAATCGCCACTGACGCTTCAACAGACGATTATGACAACTCCACGGAGATTTCGAAGAACTTCACAGACGACAGACCAGATGCAGAACTGACCACCCAGTCCTATGTAGCCAAGTGGGCAGCCAGTCAGATCTGTCATCATGCTTGCTATCAGAAACATGGAAAGCCTCGAAAGTCATTCTGTTGAAGAACAAGAGATACTCGCATGCGAAAACGACACCATCCTATGACTTAGCTCACCACCTAGCCGGTAACATCATCCGTGCCTTCGACACAGATTTCACTGATATATTGCACCAGGCAAGAGTTCAGCTGAAGACGCGCTTGAGGCCGCTGATCGACACTCAAAACAAAGGCACGGTGTGCAAGGATTGCCTGGACACGTATGTATATTAACAAGTACATGAATGTACTTTTGAACTGCTTCGTCAAGCGAGCAAACAAACAACCTGCCAAAGTCACTGGGAAAAGAGATGTGAAAGCAAAAAAAGGTCACACATTGCTAGCACGTAGCAGATTGCAATGTGCGAATCTTATTTACCGGGCAGTGTGAGCTGGACTAGGTCATTCCTTTCCTCTCTTTTGTTTTTAGTTCCTACCAACGCCGCGAAAACAAATAAACAAACGTTCAACGTGCAGCTAAAACGAAAAGTAAGTTTTTTTTTATTTATTTCTAGTTTTGTTGTGTTGCTTTCGGTTTGTTCGTTGTGGACTCAACATCGACGGCGACCCCCACCTGCTGCTCCCACTTTTGTATCGTCTGCTTACTTGTTTCATTCGCCGTTGTTCGCGACTATTCCCCATTTCTTTTTATTTCCGTCTGGGATGGGGACCCCATCTTTTTGCAAAGTTCAGAAAGTGTTTGTACGGTCACTTTTCTCGTTACTTTTTGTTTTTGAAATGCTGCTGAGGCTGGTGCACTTGCTCTCATACTTTTAACATGTTGTTCGTGCACGTTTTAAAGGTAAAATATTGTGACAACACAGTTTGTAACGGATCAACAGTAACCTCTTACGACGTAGTTCGAGTAGCTAAACACCTTTTTTCCGCTTCCCAGATGCGCTTCAAACGAGTGTAATCCCCTGAGTGGCGTTCGAGACCGCTAAATAAACTTCTCTATCTTTGTTTCTGCGCGCGTTATTTGATTGTTGTTGCAGTTGCGATCAGTTGATTCCTCTTTACAAGTGGACTGACCGTAATGAATTGCTTCAGCTGTTTCGACGTGACAAAACGGGGCTCGCAAAGCTCGAGGACGTCGCGGAGCCTATACTTTTCCACTGCATCGTCTGCTTCCATAGACTCCGAGTCTGCTAGAAGCGCCACTGTCACGTTCGCCGCCGCTCCCATAGGTTTTCGGAGGAGTTTCCAGTATTGTCGAAGCTATATTGTACGCTGGCTTGGAATTATCATCAAGTTCACATTACTGTCATGAATGGAAAAAGACTGCCATTTCAATTAAAGGTTTATGCGAGATGCATAATACCTCTCACACCTTTCATGCAAAAACTGCATCAGGCGAACCAACCTGGAACACCGACTGAATGTTCTCGGACATTCAGCCGGAGTCGCTCCACACATGCCCTTTGGTTTGTGAACCTGTGTTGGGACATGTGGGCTGAGGGAAGACTGTTTAGAAAATGTTCCGGGACATTGCTGGTATTCATAACATTTATTGCACATACCCACTTGAGCGAGGAGAGCTAGATTATTCTGTTAAACAAAAGCTTTGGGAAGGCTAGAATTAGGCTAACAATCAGCCGCATAAACTACCAATCTCTATGTGCTGCAGTGAGCACATCCTCTTGGCAGTCAATCTCCTGGGGATGAAACTGCTACTGCGAGAAATCAGCATGGTGAGGGGTGGCAAAATAGGAACTTTTTAAAGAGACACCTTTCCAGGGGCACATTTTGCTTCAACTAAAATTTGCAACGGCTAAAAAAAACAAACAACATTGTGAAAGCTTGAATTCTCGACCTTTACTTCCGAGAAACAGCGAAACACAAGTCCTATTACAGATTTGTCTTCTGCGAATTGTGTGAAGACAAGCAAGATAAAAGTAAAAAAAAAAAACAAAGAACAAATAAGTGCAATGGAGCTTCGTTTGCAAATATATTACACAATGCAAAAATAAACACTCCGAGAGCAAAAATTCAAGGGACACTGCAACCCAAGCAGAATCATGGCCGAGTTTGTATTCCTTGAGACTTAGCTGTTCTGACCCATCTCATTTTGTTAGAAAAATATAAGAATGTTTGCCACGAAGACAGCATAGAAACCAGCCACTATTCAGTGCTATACAAAAAACGAGCAAAAGGCTTAGACTGAGATAAAATGACACCTACGGTATGCAAATTATGATGCAGAGAGCCTGGCAACACGGAAACAATCGTCAGACCCAAGAACACCGAGTAACAAAATATATAGACCACCTGGACAATACAAAGTGATGCCTCAAAACAGGTATTGTATAATATGTGATAACGAAAATGCCAGTGCAGAAAAGGAAGGAGAAAATACATTAAGTATGCGTGTGTTAAAGTCAGTTCCAAGTTTTCAACACCTTTTGTCAATGTACTATTGAAACAGCATAACACAAAACTAAAAACATGCACATTGGTACTGGTCCTAACACATACCCAACGGTACGAAGAATGTATCCCAGCCGACGGAGTGTGACCCGACACCCCAACGTTTACATGCAGGGACCCGGAGTATGCTTCTCTTTCCCGCCTGGAACATGAACATCCGCAGACCCTGCAAGAGCTCCGGCAAGCAGATGCTTTGCCCCGGTCTCGCCCTGACGCTTTTCCTTCCTTCTAGTAAACTCAGTTCAACCGCAATCTCAACTCCAGACCGTCACTTTGTAAGGCCTCGGAGACAATATCAATTAATCGCTAAACCTGCCGGGTCATATGGGAACTAAACTGGCGACACCCCAATCGGCAGCACAAAGCGGCGCGGTGCGTACACATGCCCTTCAATCAATCTCCCGCCGAGGCAACCGCTAAAGTAAGATAGCACGCTGCAGGAACACAAAATGGAAACCGCATAAAAAATAACTTCACACTCACTTCAGTACCGAGATGTGCAACAGCCAAAAGGAACAACAGCGTGGGATCTGAAACTGCCAACCTTATCTTAAAGACAAAAGTTAAATTCTGGTCACACATCTAATTTCTCAAGTTTATATCTTCAACACAGATAGGAGTATATGTCAAAGCAAAACAATGCAGAACTTTTTACGACCATCATAGAACACCACCAGCAAGTGCAAAGAAAATCGGAACAAGAGCAGAGGCATGGCCCCGTATGCATTAAGAGGTAGTACATCGACAGAAAGCTTACCTGACCCACTTATTGCATTAAAAGGAATGTTTATTACCTGTTACACTGAAAAGCCTCTCGGCAAGCCTGCTGGCAAGCCATCGTTCCTTAAAGGGATACTAAAACGAAATTTCGGCGCTTATTTTTTGGTCTATATATGCCATCGGACACACCAAAATCTTGTTAAAAAAGACATGAAAAGGAATTTTAAAACAAATTAAACGATTAGCAAAGAGTACTTAGTGGATGTCGCTAAAGCCTCGTTTGTAACGCCCGTATAGGAACCTTGACAGGTAGTGACATTAACCGTCTCTTTGAACCTGACGTCATCCTGACAGCTCCACGGCCAGCGCGAGAGGGGAGGGAGGAACTCCCCACTAAACGGGACTCTCTTTTGTTTGTCTCAGACGTCGTTATTCTCCCTCTACAAGATTATAGAAGATTAACCCGTCACTCAAAAATCACACAAAAGCAGCTTTGCAGTTAGTTGCTGTAGCCTGCGCTTTGCTCACATTTTTTTACAGCAGCAGATAAATGGTGATATCTTGTGAAGGCGAGAATCACCGAACTCATAACTTTATCTTTGGCAGTTTCTGAGAGCCGTCGTGCAGCTCATGTGCGTCTTTGAGCGAAGAGCTAGAGCTTGCACCCTATGCTTCGTGTCACTAGTTGTGTGAAGTGCAGGCGAAGGCAATGCCAGGCGGAGAGAAAGATTGAGCACAAGGAAGGCTGGATAGGAGAGGAGGGCAATGGAGGGCGAGGAGAGAAAGGCAAAGCTCTAGGAAAGTTAGAGAGGAGGATTCTCTCTCCTCTCCCCCTTAGCCTTCCTAGTGCTTGCACTTTCTCTCTTGATGGCACTGCCTTCACCTGTACTGCACGCAACTAGTGACACGAAGTATAGTCCCTTTTGCTGTTTACAAATATAAACTGCGGCTTGCATCCAAAGCGACTTCCGGTCGTTCTGTCTATGCACGCCTGTCTAGCTTGCTTCTGTCACCAGTGCTAGAAAGTATAAATGCTACACGGACATCAAAGTTGGAAATATAACGAAGGCCTTCGGCTGTACCGGGTGGCTCAAGGAGACGGCAGGCTCTTTAAATCGACCGCAAAATTCGGTTTCTTAACCTATCGCGCTACGACTTTGTGCAGCGCTGCCCACAGTTGGTGCATTTTTTTTTGTAAAATTTGCAAAGAGCAAACTTACCTGAGGAAAAAGTAAAGAAAGAAAAAGGCTTAGCTCCTATGGAAACGCAGCGACGCCACCGGTCTTCAAAGAGCACGGCGCCGTTTCGCACGGGACACAAGAGATGGCGCAACGAACGCCGCCAACGAACGAGCATACGGCGTCGAGAGCCAGCGTCTTTAGCAGACAATCTTTTCGACTCAAAAGCAGCGCGCGTTCCGCAGGCGGCGACAGTCGCAGAAACAATTACAGGCGCGGTAACAACAAGCAACTGCAGTTCCTTGTCTGCTAAATACGCCGGCTCTCGGCGTCGTCTGCCCGTTCGTTGGCAGCAGTTGGCGTCGTGACCGCTTGCGCCCTCTCTTGTCTCCTGTGCGAAACGGCGCCGTGTTGTTTGCAGACCGGTGGCGTCGCTGCGTTTTCATAGGAGCTAAGCCTTTTTCTTTCTTTACTTTTTCCTCAGGTAAGTTTGCTCTTTGCAAATTTTACAAAAAAATGCACCATCTGTGGGCAGCGCTGCACAAAGTCGTAGCGCGATAGGTTAAGAAACCGAATTTTGCGGTCGATTTAAAGAGCCTGCCGTCTCCTTGAGCCACCCGGTATAATTTAACGTCTTGGAGGAGGCAAGTTGGTTCACAAGGATATTAAAAACATTTTAATAGATCTCAGAGATCTCCCACTTCTTCATTCTTTTTGGCGTACACCTGGAGAATTGGTAGGTCAACATGTAATTGACATATCAAACAGTGGTGTTAAGGTTGCCTTTGTTCATTCTTTTTATAAACCAGAAGTTCTCTGGGACGTCAAAGACTGGAGCATAGCCCGGTGGCGGTAACACAACATAAAGTTGGGCAGCAAAAATAAAATAAAACAGAAAGCAGGTAAAACAAAATAGTATAAACTATGTGAATATGTTATGAGAGTAGAGCTGTTTTGAAAAAAAATGAATCGGCAACACAAGATCATTATGCCGGATGACCAGGGCCGTATCCAGGGGGAGGGTTTCGGGGTTCGAACCCCCCCCGAAATATATTCAAGCCCCCCCCCCCCCCCTTTCACTGTCGGCTGGGGAAGGGAGGAGCGATGGGGTGCATTTCGAAAGAGGCCCGGGGTGGCCTCGATTTCGCTAAAGTCACTGGATCGGGAGACCCAGTGGGGGACCCGCTGGAGTTCCAGCGATGCTGTTAGGGGTGCATGTGTGCCTGTATATACAACGCAGCACTCCTTACTGCGTGAATTCCAGCGCGTCTTCGCCGCGCCCCGAAAACCGCAACGCACCCGGCCCACGACCGGTCTTTTCGGAACCACTCCGATAGCGCCCTCCTGTTTTCCCCTCTCATCCAAGTGCCTGGTGCCACCCACCCCCTCGGCAGAAGATCCCCGGGCGCCTCGCTTCCCCATCCTCATACCACGCTCCGTTCCACCGCACAGTGGACCGTAGCGGATGCTGGAGACCGTCTTCGCCAATCGAGGGCTGAGAGAGAATCACATGACCTTGAGCTTCGCATAGCACACCAGAGAGGGTAAGGTGACACTCAGAGCTGGATTGGCTGGGATGGCTCGTAGCGCCCTCTGCGGTCCATTATAAGGTGACACAGAGGAAATGTTCGCTCGAGCAATAAACACGTACGTTTGAGGGAAGCTCGTATCGGTTCTCTGTTCGTTAGTCCAACTTCCCAGAACACCGCGAGCGTGCGACGCCTGAGGGGCTTTGGGGGGTCCGCCGGGGGTATGGGGTGTTTCGCGCGGTGAAAAGAGGATGGAAAGAGAATGGCGAAGATTCATTCCGAGCTGTGTCTATAGTCGCAGGGGTTCCGAGTGTCACCGGACCCTGCGGAGGATGCGCGGGGCTGCGGTTAGGGAGCTGGGTCAAGTATGGCTGTATATATTTTTCTTATTCTCTTACCCCCGGTTCCCTCTCACCCAAGTCATGTTTACTGGGGCGGAGTTTTGGCAAATAAATAAATTTTGTCGTAAGCTGAAAGTAAGCTTTGAAACAATTCACTCCCGCTGTGATGGTGCATGTGAAACATTTCGTTGCTTGCTATTGCTAATTATAGGCCGATCACATGCTTCTGTTTTTAAAAAAAGTGAATACAAAAAACAGCCATTCAAGATGGCCACCGTGTTCCAGAAAACCCCCCCCGAAGAAATTTTCTGTGTACGGCCCTGCGGATGACATTTCTAGTGCTCCAGACATGGAAACGGTGGCTCATAGCAGGTTGCCAGCAGGCCGCATCCTAGCGAGTCGCAGGCCACATACGGCCCATATGTTTGGCACTTCTGATCTCAAAAAAGACTTTGGGACATCGCTTGAACTCTTGTAAAGTTTTCACCACTGTGTGTTCGATTATATGAGATCAAACTGCAATTGTAAAAAAGAAGGGTTTTGGGAAGTTTGCACGTATATGGCTTTTCACCTGTGTGTGCTCGTAATGGTGGGAGTGCACTTCCGAGCGAAGGCTTAAGGACAGAGCGTGCACTTCAATGGATTTCACGTGTGTTTGGTTGTGATAGATCAGACTGCTATCTTTAGCAAAGGCCTAAGAAGCAAAGGTTTAAAAGCCTTTTCAGCATTGTGTTTGATAATGGCTTTCCAAATGTGACTTCCAAGCAAAGGCTCGGAATATAGCTCACACTTGTATGGTTTTTCACTTGTGCACATTGAAATGTTTTTTTAGATGAAAATTCTGGTAAAAGGCTTTGGGACACACCTTGCACATAAATGGCTTTTCACCTGTGTGTTTTTTTGTGGTAGGTCAGACTGCCCCTGAAAGCAAAGGCCTTGGAACATAGCTCACACTTGTAAGGTTTTTCACCACTGTGTATTCGATTATGGTTTTTCAAAGAGGAACTGTGTGTAAACTCTTGGGGGCAAACCTCACACTTGAATGGCTCTACACCTGTATGTGCTCGCATGTGGTAGGTCAGACTGCACTTGAAAGCAAACTCTTGGGGGCACAGCTTGCACTTGTATGGCTTTTCACCTGTGTGTGTTCTCTTGTGGTGGATCAGACCGCCCCTGTAAGCAAAGGCTTTGGAACACAGCTCGCACTTGTAAGGTTTTTTACCAGTGTGTGTTACATTATGACGTCTCAGCTCAGAATTTTCAGCAAAGGCTTGGGGGCACAGATTGCACTATAAGGTTTTTCACCACTGTGTATCCGATTATGGTTTTTCAAAGAGGAACTGTGTGTAAACTCTTGGGGGCAAAGCTCACACTTGTATGGCTTTACACCTGTGTGTGTTCGCATGTGGTAGATCAGACTGCCTTTGTAAGCAAACTCTTTGGAACACAGCTTGCACTTGTAGGGTTTGTCACCACATTGGGTTCTCTTGTGGTTGATCAGTGATGTTCTGTGAGCAAAGGCTTTGGAACACAGCTTGCACTTGTAAGGTTTTTCACCGCTGTGTGTTCGATTATGGTCAATCAAAGAGGATTTCCGAGTAAATATTGTGAGGACACAGCTTGCACTTGAAAAGCATATCACTTCTGTGCTTTTGAGTGTTGCTGTGCACTTTGAACTTTGAGGCAGGAAATATAGAAGGAGGTTGGCACTTGACTTGTTCATCACCATGGGCAACTAAGTGGCTCACAATTCCATGCTGATCTCTGGTGAAGTAGGTGCAGGAACAGCATCCAAACCAGATGTCCCCATTGGCTCTCAGAGGGCAGCTGGTCTTCTCCAACAGTGCACGTTCATCTCCTAAAATAAGACAATATTAGGAAATACATGGAACGCTCAGCCAAGATAGTCAATTTGTTTCAAAATAACTAGGTAGTAATTACTGCAGTTCGGCTTCGACTGAGTGGATTAACCCTTTAACCACCAAGTTATTTTCGAAAAAATATGTACACTTTCCCAAATTTTTTTATTTGCACATATGTTTTCTTATGTTGTTCTGATTTTGCAAATACATTACTTGATTGGTTTTTGATTGGTATTAACACAAAACTTTTAAAAGAAAAAGTTGATTTTTATGGAAGCTTTCCCTCAGTGCATGTAAGAGTAATAGAATAACACGGGCTGAAATGCGCAGTATTTATTTGAACATACCCCAGGCACTGCACAAAATGGAAACCTCGGAGGCACGGGTAGCAGATTTTCGTTGCTTACGCATTGCCACACTCGAACACTACCCAGCGAGTCTTTTTCCTCACCACTGTGGTCGTCGTCTAAGTCCGTTTCGTATTCAAAATTCATGTCCGACTCACTTCCAGAGACAAATTCGATGTCTTCATCGTCGCTACTGTTCGAACTGCCGCAAGAGAGAACCCGTTTCCGAGGGCCGTCACCGGCATCACTCAAGCGTGCTGCCATTTCTGATCACTGTTGCAAAACTAGATACGCGCCAAAGGCCAAAACACGCTATACTTGCGCGACCTCTCCTGTCCTCCAGTGTTGAAAATTGAAACTAAAGCCGATGGATGAACCTGTCTCGTGTTTGGCAGTAAAAGCAAACCATCATTTTGATTGGACGAGTGTGACTCGTCATCGACGATATTGGTACAACCTTCCATCACGAGTACAGCTCAAGCCGGGTGGTTAAAGGGTTAATATCTCGCTGCCCTTTTTATTTCAGTTCCAGAAAAGAATCAAAAACAATTCATTCTATTATTTGTTCTATTAGCATGAACAGCATTGAGTATGTTGAAGGAGACACGGACAAGGGTACATTTGTACTATGATTTATGATAGCTGAGTAAAACCTTCAAGTTATGGTGTTTGACCGTTTTTATAAATCTGATGTTTTGATAAGCTGGTTTTTCATGTTTTGGATGCAATTGATATATGAAACACTTAAAAGAGCCAAATAAAATAAGCTACTTTGCTCCTTTTAAACCATCGAGTGACATGAACAAACAAAAATGCAACCAAGACCTCTTTTTTTTACTGAAAATTGCAAAAACCCATTTTTATTGGGGCCTAACACAAGTTAACCAAACTTTAATAGTGGCATTCTAGATATTCTACACATATTCGTGCCAAATGCTTTTTGTAATAGAATTATATTAGGGACACATTTTTTTGCAGACAGTGAAGATGCTTCGAAATTATAAGGAAAAATCAATGCATTTGAATATTACTGTTGAAGCGTAGCAACATTGGCTTCTGGAAATATAATTCTTCGTTCTCTTCTGTCAGATATTGAAACTACCAAAGAATGCAACGTAGAGATGACTAGGCATACTTATCAAAATAAATGTGAAGGCAGACGACGTCACAAGTTGAAGAACCGCGCACATTGAAATTGCTCAAATTTATGCCTTTTTGGGTCGCCGGAAATTCTTCGAATGCATGTTTCACTAATTTCACAATCATATCCGATCCTTATTATTATTTACATTAAATATGAAGATTCAAAAATAAAACAGCCTAAAATTCATAATGCAATGATTTTGCTAAATGTTGCCGTTTTTTTACTTGCATGTCCCTTCAGTGCTTATTGCTTCCGCAACATGCTGTAGAAGGGTCCTCCATCATCTCTGCCGATCCACGAGGGGTCCGCGAAACATCAATGGCTGAGAACCACTGTTGTAGATGATTGTCACGTTTGTAAGGGGTGCAATCTAAGTGAATTCGGGTTCATGGCTAAAGGTACCGTAAAGTCCCGAAAGAATACTCACCCAAAAATGAAGAGATAAATTGTGAAAAATATGGAGTAAGTGATCTTTTGGGATGTGACATAAAAATTTGATAAAATATTGGTGATAGCAGGGTTGGGGGGTGCATATTGAACGGCACAAAATTTTAAACTGATACCACAAATGGTGGATAAGGCAAATTCAAGTTCTACAGCTTAAAAAGTATGCCGGAATCAGCAACAGACTGCCTTACCGAAGGAATGAATACCGCAGAATGCGGATGCAGCACATTCGCGCTTTACATCGTAATAAACACGGAAAAACCAGTTACTAACTCTGCTGCAATGGAAATGCAGATTGCGGATGCAGCAAATTCGCTTTTCACAGTGCAATAAATACAGAAAACCATACCTGCCAACCTAGCAACATAAAAATTCGGGAGACCGCCGCGCGGGGGTGGGGAAAAGAAGGGGGGCTCAAAACACTTTTTTTAGTTTGACAAGAAACCTCGTGAAGAGGCACTCTGCGCGGATCATACTGTCTTCGCAGTTGTTCTGGAGTAAACTGCCGATGGTGCCCTGCCCTTCTACGGCACAAACATGGTGCTGATGCTTTCGTGAAGGGATGTGTATCTGATGCCAAGCTTGCCACCATGCGAAACGCTCGCACATCACAGACCCACATGGTACAGAATCCATACTTGTCAGCTTTTGGCGAAGCGAGAAAGCACAGAAACTCAGTCGCGTATGATCGCAAAAATACTAGCAAGTACTTTTTAACTTTAGAAAGCGCCATCGATCGTTCCAACTAAACTCGGGGAAACACAAAGAGTAGTTGGCGTTCCGCACGTCACTCGACAATCTGACAAAGCCAACTGGAGCCTAGCGCGTTCATGATCATATATGCCTGTTCCAAAATGCGCTCAAACTTACTCAGGAGTAGAGGTTTCGTACATTGGCGTTTTAAAATTTACCCTCGTTTTACGCTGCTGCTTTGAGTTGTCACGTGGTAACCCGCCGCAGTAACCTAAACCTACTCTCGAGTAACTCGCACTGCCACATGCCTGATCATTATAACAATAGGGCGTCATAAAAAAAAAAAAAAACTATGGCGCTTACTTTTTGGGAGATTTGAGGTCGCGTCCGTACAATCGGAAGATGTGATCAAAATTCGTGAGTCTCCCGGACAATTTGGGGGAGTTGGCAGGTATGGAAAACCAGAACAAACTCGTGTATCACAGGAACTGCTATTGCACACGCAAATTGTGGACAAAAATAGATGCGGTAACGAGCTATGAACTTGCATGCTGCAGGAACGGACACCACAGATTGCAGACGGAACAGATTCAGAGTGCACAAAATAACACTGAACTCGCGGCGAACACGCCTATTACACGTACAAATACCGCAGATGGCGCAATTGCTGTGATTGCCGTCGGACACTGCATGATTAATAACGAAAGGGGGGGGGGGGCAATGCTTTGACTTTTTTTTTTATGGATATTCAGCCCGAAAAACAAGGTGGGTGGTCTCTCAGAGGTGGCCGTTCATACAGTCTTTACAGTACGTGTGACACTCATGATACAGGAGTTGGTAGCGAATTCTTGCGTGTCTATCGCATCGTGAAACACACATTAACTGCGTCTGCAATCTGATGTAAAAGTTTCCGTGTCATGTGGTTTGTACCGGGTGCCCTGGTATTCATTACTAATTTTTGATGAAGATTTGCTGCCTAATCCCAAAGGTAGCCCGTCCAATGTTTTTCACCATCTATCTTCGTTTTGAGCGGGCATTCTTACTACGGGATTTTAAGGAAGGTGCGTAACATTCGCAATGAACCGGAATGGAATATAATATAAAATGTGATTAATATATAAATATTAATCACATGTTTGTATGTCGAACACATACCGGATTTGGAGAGCGCTTCAGATTTAACCATCGAGGAGCACAACGCGTCTTGGGATATCAGTCACGTCCATAACATCATCCGCCGTGGCAGGGCAAGG
This sequence comes from Ixodes persulcatus, assembly GCA_013358835.2. Taxonomy (NCBI): domain Eukaryota; kingdom Metazoa; phylum Arthropoda; class Arachnida; order Ixodida; family Ixodidae; genus Ixodes; species Ixodes persulcatus. Next base: position 18,416 of record JABSTQ010002451.1, on the reverse strand, counting down.
CATACTGTAGTTATGAGCTTTGCCGCCTGGTGGCATCAACATTTTACAATCTAGCTCAATTGAAGTGTTGAAGGACTGAACCACCACACAACTGCACCATACCCTCGATCCCATCCTGTGGAGGGTAGTATATACGGCCCGTTTGTGAAGAAAATGGGAGGTTTTAATTTTTGACGACTGTTGGGACATGCAAGCCTTTTACGCTTCATCGCACGGTCAATGTCTGCAGTGACAAGCGGTTGCCATAAAGCGCTTTGTGCGACCACCCTTCGGATTAGCAGAATGAGTGCTTTGAGGATGCTTTTGCATACTTTTGCAGTCGTCTCCACGCTCCAAATTGTTAGCAGCTTCATGCTGCTTTTTTCCAGTAACACAATGTGGCTGTCAATGCCCATTTTTTAACCTTTAAGAACTAGAGGAATGGAATGGTGAAGTTCAGCCATTCCAGGAGTGAAAATGGGCCCAGTTTCTCCGTTCCAAGGGGTTGAAAGGAATGGAATTGTCGGAAACTAATTCTCCGGAATGGAATTGAAATGGAATGGCAGTGCCCATTCCGCAACACTGGTGTCTATGTCATATACCTGGTGTTGTGCCTTTATTCACTGGTTTGTAACATGTTGTCCTATGTTGTCTTCTCCTTTTTCCCATGCTGTGCATTCGATTGTTTCCTGTGTTCACCAGAAATGTTGAGTATGTAATCTCCATTATTCTCCTAGCATTGGTGCCGGTAATAAACTATGAATAAAAACAACATGCGTCAATCCTTGCCCGTCGCCCACTGAAGAACAAGCTATTTGAGGTTCCTCTGCAATAACCCTGAAAAAATGCTCTGAAATAGTTCAGAGCAGGGAAGGGCGAGGAGCGGGAGGGGGAAGGGGTGCGGTGAAGCAACAGCGAAGCATGCAACGCAAGCGGCGACGAAGCAGGCTATGTGGGTGGCAGCCCATGCGGCTAATTGGCCGGCAAGACTACTAGCGCCGTCTGTTGGCACGTTTGTCAGCGAAACATAGCGTGCGACATCCCTTACCAACCCCTCCCTCTCCTGCTTTCTTTTTTGTCTCTCTTTCGCCTCTTCGCTCGCTCAGACTTGGAAAGCGCGTTTCAACAGCCAAGGCTATGGCTGCATACTCCTGCTATTACTACAACGACGACATTAGTCAGAACGCTGGCTCTAGCTCACTTGCAGCGAGGTCACAGTCAAGTAGTTCGGTTATTCGGTCAAGTCGTAGTGTTGGTGGATTCACATACTTCAGCGCCTTTACACTCCCCTTTTAAAAGTCCCAACCATGAAAACGATTGCTGCAGAGGTGTTATTTCCTGAATGGGATACAATGGATGAACTAGATGGTCAGCTTTGGCAGTTCCTCCTAGTTTGTAAATAGGGCGGACCAACGCAATACACCACGCTGCTGCACCCGCCCTCCACCATACCACAGTAATAACTCTACCACATTAGCATATCATAATAACACCCCACCCCTTTTATCCTTAAATCACTTCACTCACCCCTTCCTGCAGTTCCTCCAGCCTTGCCCACTTCAACATTTCAAAATACTTTATTCCTTCTTTTTCTCCCGCCCCCCTTACAAATCACAATGGAAGAAAAAAGGATGCCATCTCCATCGTCTCTCCCCATCTTGCATGTATTTGTGTCGCTCTCGTCACACCTGGAGTCGAACTAGAAGTCCTACTTCTTAATGTAGCTCTTCTTGACTCTGGGAGCATTCAACTTACTTTTTTGAATTGTCAGAAATGTTCACTTTCCTTAATCCTATGTTTTCCATTCTGGCCTGACATGTTCCTTTTGCTGCTTCCTTTGCTGTCTTCTTAACTAACTTTCTATTTTGCCCATTTTCTAGAATGCAGGTGGGAAAACCACGTGCATTCTAGAGACTGCCTTGTCCTTGATTCAAAAAACAAGTTGAAAAAAAAAACAACTACTACTCACCGTGACTTGAGGACTGAATCAGTTCCATAGAAACTGCTCTCGGGTCCGGTTTGTATGACTCACAGGACGACAAAGGAGGCAGAGGACCACTTGAGATGCCTGGGATCAAACACGAAGAGCAACAGCACTAATTAAGAGCAAAGCCGGCAAAGTCATCAAGTGCATCAAGCTAACAACACAGCCATAAGAATGACACATTTGAGACACATTAAAGTTTATAAAGATGAAGAAAAATTAAAAAGCAATACCTGTGCCCCTAGCAATGAGGGTAGCTTGGGCCATCTCACGTATAATATCTTTGAGGTGGATTTTACTTTTAATTTAAACATTCCTTCTTCTTTTTTTCTTTTTTTTTTTTGTAGCACTGCTAGTAGTATTGGGGAGGAGATCGAACAGTCCCACCTCCAGCGGTGCTCTTCAGCTGTGGGTCCTAAAAAGCGTCTTTTCTTGTTTGTTTTTGTTCCGAGAAAGAGAAGATGACGATTCGAAGGCCGCTCCTTCTGCAACTAAAGCACTGGTCAGAGCAAATTGCTCGTGCCGAGACCGTGCTAGGCAAGGTTCAATTTCTTTGTTATACTGTGTTAGTAAACACCGGGCTATGTGAACAAGCTCGATAAAGCGCCCGCTATAGTTCGATCTCCTGCCAAATAATATAAACATCAGTTCATCACAGCAGTCAGCATAAGTCGAGAATCACTGGGATATCCGTGCTTCGTATGAAACCTGCGTCTGGCACAAAAAGGCACATCTGGTGCAGGAGTGGAACCATTACTCATTCCAAGCTGGTCAAGAGTGGCATTGCGTCATCATGCCTGCAAGCTACCCTAGAAAAGTCTTGCCACAATACGCTCCAACAGAGCATGGGGCGGCAGGTAGGATGGCATGGCACTTGCGGGTCACCCAGCGTCGGGCTTGTGCCCGTGGCCAAAGAGCTACTTCAAAAGATTAAGACAGGACACCAACAACGTAGGGAGCGACAAGACAAGAGATCACGCGACCCTGGAAAAAGGGGTTGATAAAACTGTGAGAGAACTGCTGGAAGCATTTGGGATAGGAAAGGAAGGCGCAATGTGCGCCAATCAAACTTAGGTTTGTTTACGTAAGACTGAGGTAGCCTTTTTGAAGCATGTGTTGACATGATAGTTATGTGGACAATTGGTTGGACGTTTTTCCTTTTAATAAATAATCAGTCGGAAGTTCAGCGCTTGTCCCGTCTACACCTTACTTGTCTGTTATTTGTGCGCTGTTTCCAGTTGTACCATGAACCAATTCACCTGCATCACCACTTTGATCCGTGCTGATTGATAACATGCTGCGCGACACTGTTAGCACAAATATGACTTCGACTCTTCTTCCCATTTTAGTTGGAAAGTTCTCTCCCTTCCAAGTGAGGGTGAGGGATTGAAGCAACGGTTTGGGAGTTCCTGTGGCTGGAAAATCCCAGCTTGCGCCACATGGCCCTGTTGGCAGATCCCATATCACATGTGACCACAAGGACCCTCAGAGAAATTTCCGAGCACAGCTGCACAAGCTCAAAGACAAAGTCTTTCGAAAAAGAGCCATCAACAGATCGTCCAGTCAGGTGATATGCGATTACCTGCTTCCAGTGCCTATTCAGGCCTCCCACCATAAACACCAGTGCATGGTGTGCAGCATCTTTAGGTCGATCTGGTAGTGTCACACCACCAAAAAGACAGTCTTCCCAAAGGTCATGCTCATAACCTTGCATGATCTCCATCTCATCAAGAAAAAGTATGCAGTCTTTTTCTATGTCCTCCATTCCCAGTGCCTTGCTCTTTAAAACATTGAATACCTCCGTAAGAATGCCTGGAAGGAAGCTTGTAAGCCTTGCAACCTTCGAGCAAGGGTGCTGTTGGATGGTAATGGATAGCCCAGTGTCCTCAGTGTTTTATAACCTGATGTCCCACAAGCATATTTGATTTGAAGGGCTTGCTTGATAGTGTTCACAGACCCTGTGCAGCCTTGGGTGTTGTTTCTTGAAAGTGCACGAAGCTGATCATCATTCAGACACTTCATATTACCCTTTAGATTTTGGAGTTTCTGTTCTAGTGTTTTTATCTTTTTCTTCAGGCATTTAATGGTTCCACTAGCCCTCTGGTGATTTTCTTGCAAGTTTGTGTACTTTCGTGTGACATCATCCAGTTGCTTTTCTAGTTCTGCACATTCTAGCCCATCAGGACTCTTGCTAGTGAACGGGTTGTCCTTAGCTGCTAAGTGATAATGATCATGAAAGTCACTCCCAGCTGGTGCAGGTGCACATGGGACATTCATATCATATGCAGCAGGAAGTGGTGGAGATCTCCTATACTCACCTGTATTCATGGCAGATACAGTAGCCGCACCTGCTGCAGGGTAATACCGACACTGACCAGGAAAGTCATCTTCAGATGATGGGATCTCAGGACTGGGTAGAGCAGGTGGTGGTGGAGAGCTCGGGCTCTCATCCAGGTTCTCATCAAGTGTGGCAGCCACCTGACAACCGCCCTTGGCTGCTGAAGCCAGAGCAGACGGAAGGGGACATCTTGGCTTCGGTGGCTTTCTTCGCTTCTGTGCCGCTCAAAGACATAGAGCAAAGTTTCCAAGAGACTTCAAAACATAGACATGTTCCTGTTCTTACCCACTCCAATATGGATATAGCTTTGCTCGCTCATGGCTACTGCAAACGTACGAGAAAGGGTGGGTACTGCAGGGAAGTCTAGGGGTCTCAGCCATATAGGACTTCAATAACACTCGGAAGTGTTTGTTCTTGGGTTTAAAGAGCATCATAGTTCGAATTGAATGGAGAAAGACAATGCAATGAAAGCCCAATTGTGATCCCGCCAGTCTCACCTGGCCATCCTAGAGTGTTGATGCAGTTGTAGCTACATGCGCCTTAGTCAATGCAAGTAATTGCGACTTTCTAAATTGCAATTTGCTCATGATTAACATGCCGCCGTTTGTTATTATGTACATGGTGACTGAAGATCAAATCTATAGTGATGTTGTTGCGCAACATGGCTTCGTTAGTGTCCGTGCACAGCATCAGTCCGTACTGAGACCACATGTGCTCTAGCAGCCACTCGTATTCGCCTTTAGCGTTAACGTTGAAGTACCCCATCATGATCCAAGGTCAGCGCATGTACCAGGGCACCAACGCTAAGCATTACGTATAAACCGCAGTGCAGGCGATTTGGCGAGCAACAAGACAAGCGACGGCGATGAGGACCCGCTGTCACTCAGTCAGTTGCGTGACGAGGCAAACCGCATGAAAGCGACGGGAGCAAGTGATCCGAGAGCCGCTACGATGTGGCTCCACGCAATAGCTTTTAAATTGTGTGCTTTGTACTTGGCGTGGGACATGTCCCAAAGGATCGTCCCTCACTCCACCTCATCGATGAGGCGTTCACTGAAGCGATGCTTGTCGTCGGGGTTATTACCCATCGCAGCCGGTGATCAAATGAAGCTTCTCAACAATATACAACCTAAACTAGCCACGCAGTCGCGCTAGCGAACCGGTAGTGACGTAAAACAGAACATTTTGTGCTATTGGCCAATCGCTTCAGCCACTTCCGGGCGACGAGCAACAGTGAGAAATTTCTGTCGCTCGTCGCTGACTTATCGCTTGTCACTGTCGCTTGTCTGAACCGGATGCAAGCGATTTAGTGAGCGACGAGACGAGCGACGGTGACAAACGACGAGAGACAGAGACCAAGATTTCTCAGTGTTGCTTGTTGCATTGCTCAGTCCTGGAATTCGCCCAGCAACACGAAGAGCAACAGTAGGGCGTTTTCAGATAAGTTCGAACAACCATGTCCGGTCGACATTTTTTTTATTTTTAGCAAATGATATATGTTTTACTTGTTGTGCAAGCGCAAAAACATATTACAACTTTTTCTGCGGAACATAAAATTTCTCTTGAGGAAAAAAAATCACAAAGTAGCTGTCGGTATACGCTCTCGTTTTTGCGACTTTCGTGAAACCGTCTTTTTGGATATTTATTAAAGAAAAACTGTTGTCTCTTAGATTTAATATTTTTTGTGCAGAGACTCTACATAAAATAAAAGGAGGTAAACGTGTATTATCGATTACGAAGCAATTTAGAGCTTTATCGATCCGGATCTTAAAAGACTGGAAATTCAAATTTTATGCAAATTCTATATTTGCATAAATTGTCATTGAAATTAAAAACGATAACCTTTCTAAAATAAATACACTGAAATTTAGACAGGTTACCGATTTTGCAATAAGTGGAAAATCAGTTTAAAATGAAGGCCACCGCAATTTTTCTTTTACTTTTCACAGATCAAGGCTCATAATCTGTCCCATCAGGCCCTTCAAAAATGCTTTGCAATGTTTTTTTTTTATTTCACAGGGTTTTAAATATACAGAATTGACGTAACGGGAGTGGAAAAAGATAGGACGTTGCCAATTTCAAACAAGGGCAAGCAAGGGGTCGAAAATTTAGGAAGTCTGTTAAGAGAAAGCACTGTGACAGGAATTCGTGAAAAATTAGAATTCATACAAAAGATTACACGTGAGTTTGAAGTAAAAGTCAACAATTTAAATACAGATTTCTCGGATCAGTGACTTTCGGAGCCTACCCTTCGTGGGGAGGCTGGGCTGCTGACGTTTCAATAGTTATAAGAAAAAACACATGTTTAAAGTGGTACAATTGAAACTTGTTTAATTAATCACGATCCTGTGCGCACATTCGGAGCTTGTGGCGTGAATTCTTTCTACCGGACGCTGACCTGAGTCGGTCATGGCACTCTCCTGGCACTCCGAAAATGAACATTTTTTTCCCGGTTCGCCCGTAGCGATCACTGTTCGTTTCTTCTCAGTGGCACCGCAAGCTCGCGACCTCGATCTGCTTTTCGCAGCCATAGGAGACTTTACTTTTAAAGATATATATTTTCAGCGGCTACTGTTCTTGCTAAAACAGCTGCGGTTGCAAAGTGTCGAACCGCGTACACTGCCACAAGTGACAGGACTGAATTCCAGGCACAACGGAAACAGAGTCCCAGTCCTTTGCTTTCATGTCCCTGAGCGCTTTGACGTCAGCTTTCGGGAGGTGGATTAGTTTCACGTTCGGCAGTTTAGTGTTCAGTGGGGCAACCATCTCTGACGCTGACTTGATCACCGACTTGGTGGGCCGTCGGAGGCTGTACAACGTTGTCTGGTGCTTGACACGACCCCCGATTCAATCACAGGCACTCTTGCCATGTCAAGCTGCGGAAAAAATACACCTCGCTGACGTGTATGTCTGGCTCTGCAGCTCGTGTAGTTGGTACTTGTTCTTAAAGTGGCATGTTGCACCATCACTTACGTAGGTCACATGGGCATACGCAAATTGGATTTCACGATTCTCCAAACCGTTGTCCTATAAATTAAGTTACAGACAATCTCATTCAATCGCAATTATTTTTCCTTTTTTTTTTGTATCTTTATTTTCTATCCGTTGTGCGGCCCTCCATGGCGGCGGATCTATTGGCGCTCACAGGCGGAGCAGGTTCAGGTTCTGCCGCGCCCTACTTCCTATATCATGTTATCGCCAAGGTTGTAGGCTGATCTGTTTGCAAAGTCGTTCCGGTTGCTTTCTTTACGTCGCGTAGACGGAGACGCTATACGCCAGCTGTTGAAACAGGAACCGCGAAGCATGTTACAGGGTAGCGCACCGCGATTGCTCCGGCCCATGTGCATTTTTGGGTCGGTTGTATGAAAATGTATTAGGAATTTTCACTTAAAAACTAACGTTCACCTCCGTGCTGTCAATTTGTCTTTTCCTGACCACCCTGTAGCATTTTTACACGTTTTAATAAAAATGAAATTGAGAAGAACGGGTACGTACACTCACCATTTATGGCAACCGCGTTAGCGTCAATTTGCCCATGTTTCTCGCTTTATAACTTAAAAGCAACACAAATATTGCATCATGTTTTTGCAGACACTGTTAGTACATATTATAAACGTTAATTTCAGAGAGTTTAAAAAAAATTAAAGATGGCCTTTTTTTTTTAAATGATTTTCAAAATAATGCATTTTTAGTTAAATGCCCCTGTGTGAGCGATTCTTGTAAAATTCTCCAGCTAACCAGAACAACAATATTTCATGCAAAGATGAACTATATACAGGGCAACACACTGGTAAAGTTTGAAGACCTTAGCTTTTATAGATACGGAGAAAACTATTCTTGAATCCAGAGCGTTATTGCGCAATGTGCCGTGTTTGCGATTTTTTTTCTCAAAATAACTACCCTAATACTCGGTGATTAATACTTTTTGTCAATCCTTCCTATGCCTAATTTGTTCGTGAGTATTTGAAGACCCGTAGCCAGAACAGTTTTTTTTCGGGAAGCCGCCCGAAATGTCAACATCGCGCGATACGCAAAACGAGCATGTGACTGAGGGGGTGCTTACAAATTTTTTTCGCAAAGACAAAATTTTTTTTCCCGAAAACAAGGATTGGTTTTATTCTTCTGGGCATAAAGCCAGCACAATATATTTATTTCATCAAAATTAAAAATGGTCACCGGACATGGTTGTTCGATCTTATCTGAAAATGCCCAGTAAGAAATCTCCGTCGCTCTTCATGTTGCTCACTAAAGCACTTACCATATTTTCCGGTGTATAAAACGCACCCCACACTTTTCACAAGTTTCTAAGTAAAAATTAGTATATAAGACGCACCGCTGAAAATTGTGGAAAAAAAGTGTCTTATGTATGAGACGCACCTGTGTATAAGACACACCCCCCACTTTTTGCAAGTTCCTAAGTAAAAATTAGTATATAAGATGCACCTGTGTATAAGACGCACCACCAAAATATGGTACATGCGGTTCAAAGGCACTGTCGCTCATTGTGTCTCTAGGTTTTTGGAAGGCTGAACCGCATATGAGCGATTTAGCAAGCGACGGCGACAGTGACGTCGCTCATCGCTTTGGTCGCTTGCTGCCATCACTTTCATGCGGTTTGCCTTGTCACACGACTGACCGAGTGACAGCGAAGTGGGTCGCTTGTCTCGTCACTTGTCAAACTGCTTAGGCCCGCTTCAGACGGGGCAATTTCGCCCAGCAACTTCACGTCGCAACACCAGCAACACGAGCCGCCCGCGTTCACACGCAGAAACCAAATTGCTACGACTTGCCATCATCATCATTCAATTTGATTTTTCATGCATTATTTAGACGCACAGCTACGCGCTAAAAACATGTTTTTATATCTTTTAATGGTGTTGAGTTTTATATCTTTGAATGGTGTTGAGAATACTAACTAGTCTTTCTGAAAAGGTTTATTTCCAAAAACGATCCATTTCAAACCAGAACCAAGTCTATAGCTGTCATCATCACCACCACAGGGGTGTCACATGAGAATATTGCGTCCCTGATTGGCTGCAGCCGTTTCAAACGGATGGATGGATGGATGGATGGATGTTAAGGCCCGCTTCAGACGGGGCAACTTTTCCAGCAATTTTGAGGTTGCTGGCGGGTTGTTCCCTAGCTTTCCCTAGATCGACACGAATTGCTGAGATCGGGTCCGGCTCGAAACGGACGAGCAACTCGAACAACTCGGAGCCGTTTGAAGCGGCAGAAGCCAATCAGGGACGCAATATTTTCACGTGACACCCCGTGATGGTGATGATGACAGCTAAAGACTTGGTTTTGTTTTGAAATCGATTGTTTTTGGAAATAAACCTTTTCAGAAAGATGAGTTAGTATTCTCTACGCCATTCAAAGATATAAAAACATGTTTATAGTGCGTAGCTGTCTGTCTCAATAGTGCAAGAAAATTCAAAGTGAATGATGATGATAGCAAGTCGGAGCAATTCGGTTGCTGCATGTGAATGCGGACGGCCCGTGTTGCTGGTGTTGCGACCTCAAGTTGCTGGGGGAAATTGCTCCGTCTGAAGCGGGCCTAATGGCTATACCCTTTGTAACGGGCGGTAGCTTGCGCCACCTAGCCTAAGTCTAAAAAACTCTAAACGTCTTCGAATTGCTCAGAGCTGCTCGCTTGTTCGAGCCGGACCCGATCTGAGCAATTCGTGTCGATCTAGGGAAAGCTAGGGAACAACCCGCCAGCAACCTCAAAATTGATGAAAAAGTTGCCCCGTCTGGAGCGGGCCTTACATGCAATTTATATTTAATAACATCCCGAGAGATGCGTCATCCCCAAAGGATTCCTCCGTGTTGACACAAGGTTTTGGCTAGATTTTTTTTTTTTTTTTTTTTTTTTTCTAAACGCCCAAATAAAGGTTATGTCTAGAAATTGCAGTGCCCGGGCCGGTGATACTTTTGACAGTATGCATACTTACGACGGAAGGAAAACAAAGTTGGGATTGCATTCGGCTTGAGCTTTTGCCACCCATCAGCTCTCCTCTCCTCGAATGCACTGGGTTCAAAGTGGGCCTGAAAATAGCATTAAAAGAGGTAGACAGTGACATAACTTACTTTCTATTTATCGTTATTAAAGTTAGCATTACTTTCGGACGTTCATCAAACGAGAAACTGTTCCTACAGCACCAGAACGATACCTGCAAAACAGCGCCAAAGCCGAGCTCACATTCCGCATTAGCAGCGTCGAAACGACTTCGGGACGAAATGGAGTAAAACACCAACATTCTGCAAATGATCCGACTGCTTGCGGGCACACATGAACATGTCCTGCTGGTCGATAGAATTTCACGCACGCACCTGAGGATTTAAAAAAGTTCCATTGCTTGTCCACGACCGCTCGATTCCTCCGTCGATCGAGCGGTCGTGGCTTGCCGCCGCTCCTCGACCACGATCAGCGGAAGTTATCGCTTTACTGCAGAACCAAGTCGAAGAAGCCTTCATCTGAAATAATTTATCACGACCTGAAATACCACTTTCTAGCAATCAACTGTGCGGCAAAAGACGCGGCGATTGCAAGGAAACAAAGTTGGTACTCACGCTGCACACAGACGACGAACGGTTCGGCTCCCAGTTGTCGCGCTTTATCTGTACGAGCCACAGACGCCTCCGTTTGGCGTTTGTTGGGACGCCGTACACCTTCCACCCATTCCTCGAGTGATTCGAACACTGCGGTACGCAGCAACCCGGCATTTGCAAAAGAACAAGCCAGTTCAGCGATCCTACACTTGCATCGGCAGCCGATCGGGGCGGCAAAATGGCGGCGGCGGCTGGGTGCAAGAGGGGGAAAACGAGAAAAGTTTGACAATTCACTGGGAAGTGCTTTGCTGTTCGAGGCAAGAACGGGAGTTTTGAGGACGAGGACGTATAGGGCTAAATTTCAGGAGACAGACACATTATGTGCCGCCTGCCATAATGATAGTAGGGATGCCGCGAACTTTTTTCGAATCGAAGTTTCGATGATCGAATCAAGCGATTCGGAAGGTTCGAAACGGAAGTCGAATTTTCGAACTTGTTAAGCTAAGAAGTTCGACGCTTTTCGAACCGTCGAACTTATTACGCTAATAAATTCGATCCTTTTCGAACTTTCGAACTTATCACACAGCAAAATTCGACGCTTGTCGAAATCCCGAACTTGACTGACCAAAAAATTCGATGATTTTCGAACTTTCGAATTTCTTGCACAAAAAAGTTTGAAGCTGTTCGAACTTTCGAATTTCCTATGCTAAGGAAATCGATAATTTTCGAACTTTCGAACTTATTTATTAATAGAAATCGAAAATTTTCGAACTTTCGAATCCTGAAAAGTCAGAAGTTCGACGAACTTCGAACTTTTAGGGTAAAAGTTTGACGTTCGTCGAACTTCGAAAGACCGGCGGACGGTTTCATTTGAATTCAAATAGTGAGGTACATTCGTAATTTTTTTTTTCTTCTCCAACTTTTACATGCGGTGTTCCCTTCTTTACGAAAGACAATGCCGTTTATTTCAATGTTCTGGCATGCTTAGTTTTAAAGAAATAAATTCCCGAAGGAGCGAGGAAGGACGACGGGTTTTTGACGATTATCGTTTATGCCAGATTTGAAGCGCGATGTAGCCGAAGCTATTTATGGTAGAGATGTTAAACTTTTTAAGAATGATCTATGTATAGCCTAGATAATTGTCGTCTTAAAGGGGCCCTGCAATGACTTTTTACTGGTTTTTAATTTGCACCGAACCTAAGCGCACTGAACGTAGTAACTTAATGAAACTTTTCTTTTCGCAAAATTCGCTTTATTTTAAAAGTTATAGGCAAATTAGAATTACAAAAACAAGCAAAAAATAACCTCCTTCATGACGTCGTAGGTCCTCCCACGTAGCACTCAATGTTGTGCGAACATTCCCTGGGTGTTCTGAATGTTGAAGGAACGTTAAAACACTATTCGGAACGTTCTGGGAACGTTCGTATGTGAACATTCCCTACAAGGTAGGCTGCTCAACATTCTAGGAACGTTCGTTGGCGAACATTCGTATGCACAATGTTCTCGGAACATTTGCCTTCGAACATTCATATGCGCACCATTCTTTGAACGTTCGTTTGCGAACATTCCTAGAATTTTCACAGGTGAAGCCAACTTTACGGAGCTCTCACGCAACCTGTGGTTCAAAACACCATCCACTATATGCCACTTTGTGCCAAAAATATCCGAATTAAGTGGAATTTCTGGAAACTTGGCATAAGGAATCAGTTTTATCTTATATGAATCTACCGAGGAATGTGATATAAGGTGTAGGAGAAAAGCAATGCTTTTCAAAACTTGATAATGAACTTGGCACTCACTGAGTATGTAGAGGTGCAGTTTTGAATACACCCGATGTTTAGCATGTGGAGTTCAATATTTCGAAAAGGTATATCCTGCAGTTGAGTGTGGGATGCCATGTGTATCTGTTCTTAAGCTCGGAGTGAGTAATCGGTTATGTATGGAGCACACTTTGAATGAAAGATTTTGACAAGTGAAAGGTAGGAGTAAACTGTCATTACTACATGCTCAGGGTGGTGCGCTGGGAAAGCGGCAATCTTGTGCCCCTGCGTTTTAAAAATATCTTTCGATTAAAAATATCAATTGCCCTGTGAGGAGCTTTATCCACATCCATGTAGTACGGCCCATTGGTGCTGTTTCCCAAGCAAACCGTAATTGCAGAATCTTTGCAAATAAGCCTCAGAGAGTGTTCCCTGAATGTAGGGATGTACCCACGCCACGTTCTGAGGAGACCGAAAGGATCTCCCTGCATAAATATGCAACATTTCAAGAAAGTTGCAGAAGTCCTTTAAATGTTCTGAGAACGTTCTTAGAACCTTGTTAGAATATTTGAATGTTAATTGAATGTTCTGGCAATGTTCTATGTCGTTCTCAGAACGGTCTAAGAATATCCCTTTGAAAACATTCCCCGAATGTAGTGATAAGTGCCTGCGCCACATTCTGACAACGTTGATAGAGTGTTCTTACGTAAATTTACAACATTCCAAGAATGTTGCCTATGTTCTTTTGAACATTCCCGGAATATTCTCAGAACGTTCTCGTGCTACATGGGCTGGCTTGAGTGGCCGTGAACTAGATGAAGGGTAGTGGGCTCATCGAGCGTTCACGGCTGCCGCACTCCGTGTCGACGGCTCGAGAGGGCGCCACTAAAGCATGTGTTGGATAGGCTGTATGAAGCGGGCGGCCAGGGCGGCTCGCATTGCATTTGCTGCGCGATTAAAGACTATTTCGGCATAACACTTCATTGGCCGCAAATGACAGCAAACACGGGGTAAAAATCAGTACAGAACGGGAGCCACTTCGCGCTGCCATACCGCCAAATGGCCTTTCTACGCTCCGAGACCTTTCTACGCTCGTCGTTCGTCAGCGCCTCATCCCACTAGCCCTTTCTAATATGCGCCGCTTTTTCCGCCGCTTGGTGGCCGGTATGTCGACGGGTCATTTCTTGTTTCCGTACTTTATAAACTGCATTTGTTTCTTTTCTGATCTAAAATACTGAACAAAAACTACTTTCATACATAATTGAAACGGTTCGCGACACTTATATTTTGTATCTCGACTAAAAAAAAAGCTTTTAGCGGCTCTGACCAGTAGTAAGCCCAGGACCAAAAACGTCACATTTCGCGCGCTTTCGGTACCGCAGGTCGCCCTCGTCGGTGAAGGAGGTTTCCGCGTCGTACGGTTTAAATATGACGCACTGATATTTAGTTACTCTCTCCGTGCCCGTTGGCTTGCCCGAACCCCAAGAGACGTAGAAACCGCAAAAAAGGTAGACGCTTAAATATGATTGCAGGGTCCCTTTAAGATATGACTATTGTTATTCAAGGTGAGTTTCGAAGAAATGTCCAAACATGTATCTACATGCAATTATGCCCTAAACTTGGTATTTATTTTCGTCTAAGTTGTTTGAGGTATCGCATTTAAATTAACACCACAGACAGTACATATCATTGCCATCTGCAGAATACAAAATAATGTATTTATTGTTTTTTAACGTTAAAGAATAAATTAACTCATGGGAGAAGATTTCTAATATTGTTCAAGTTCAGCACGTCATTAAAAGAAAACATTTTTTTTTTTTTTTCGCTTCACGTTCCTAAGACGTGTTTCTTTTAGCCTGTACACATTTTGGTAGGAGAAAGTTGTTTCGAAGTTCTGAACCTCTGAATATGCAAGAATACAACACATCCGGCGAGTTCTTGATAGTTTTTTCTTTCTCCAGCTTTTTATCCCCGCATTTATTAATATTTTTTTTTTTTTTATTATTGGCACAGTTATTTAGGTCGTAAAGACATAGCTTTGAACTTCCGAACCACTAAGCATGTGACGAGTAGTGCCTTTTGACAACGAGTTTCTAACAATGACCATCTACGCGATCTTTTATGCAGTGAAGAGCGACAGTAGCTATACATAGGCATAAATAGTTTCAGATTAAAATAAGCTCGACCACGCCCTCTTTCCCCGTATTGTTTTCTTTAACAGTCCGAAATATCTGGAAGGGGGGAAGGAAGGCTCAGCCCCCCCCCCCCCCCCTCCCTCTTCCCTCCACCGTTTTTCCTCTTCCGACGCCACTTCTATGGTAGAACGCTCCTCAACCTCGAGTTGTGTCGGCTTCTGTGCTTTTTGCGAGGCGATTCCTCCGTTCCAGAAATAAACCTCCAGGACAATTACAAACTTAACTTACTATATGCCAGCGTCACTCGGGCGGCGTTCAATCGGATTACTACCAGCGTGCAAGGGGTGGGGAGGTAGTTTGCCAGGTCGCTTCAAGGTTTTTCCGAGCCTCAACCTCCTGCCCGCCCCTGGCCATTTCGAACTATGAGTATCGTAAAACAGTGTGTTCGTGTGATCACTACTGCGTGATGCACGTTAAAGAACCCCCCCCCCCAGGCTGGCGGTCACAATTACTGATCTATGGTCACACGTCACTCTGCAATGGCAAATATTCCAGCACATCCGGGACACTTGTCGTCTCATTTAATTACCTGACCAACTTCGCAGAGCCTAGGTATCAATCACACCCTAACTTTTCTAAACTTGATTTCGTGAAAACCAGTGAGTCGTGAAAACGTTATTTGAAACTGAAACTGTGGAGTAACTTGAAAACTGGACTTCGAACTTTGAAAACTTGGACTTGAAAAAAATTCAAAATCTTCGAAGTTTTTTTTTTTTTTTTTAGAATCGAAACTTTCGAACTTTTCAAACTTTATGCAGAAAGAAATTCGAAATCTTTGAATTGTTCGAACTAGCGGTCGAAGTTTTCGAATTTTATTTCCAAAGAATTTCGAAATCTTCGAACTTCCGATCTTAAGAAATTCAGAATTTTCGAATATCTCAAATTTCAAGTTAGGAAAGTTTGAAATCTTCGAATTTATCGAACCTCAAGTACAAAAATATTCGAAATATTCGAACCCGAAATTTTAGAAACGGTGAAAGCTTCGAACTTTTCAAATTCGAAACTCTACTGTGATCGAAAGTTGCGAATTTTTCGATTTCGAACCTCGGTCGGTACGAAAATATCGAAATTTTTCGAAATCGAAACTTAGTTCGCTTTGCAAATATCGAAACCTTTAGAAATCGAACCTAGGGTGGTTCGCGACATCCCTAAATGATAGCGAGACACTAGAACACTTGGTTTTGAAGTGTACAGGGCTTCGCCAGGCCTGCGCAGCCGTAGCTTTGGCTATTGTAACGCGCTCCCCAACGGCTAAACGAGCGAAGGTGCGAGGAGAAAAGAAAAAGAGCCAACGAAGAGGAGAACGAAAGTTATAGATGGAGAAGGTGGTAAGGGAGTCCGTACGCTATCTTCAGGCGATACACGTGCCCATAGATGGCGCAAGTTGTCCTGCACGGCGCGCGCAGCTCCGCCGGCGGGCGTGCTCGCCGCTTACCCCCCCCCCCCTTTTATGCTCTCCCTTCTTTTCTCGTTTCTCTTCCCGCTCCAACATGCACTGGAGCATTGGTTGCTTATCACAGCAAGGCAACTTCAACTAGCTGCTTCTGCCATGAGACGGAAACAAGGATGAACACATGTACATTTCATTCATGATTTATTATTTTCACACATTTGTACAAGAAATCTAGAACAGTAATTCACATCATATGTAGACACAACAGAATACAGGAAGATATAGTGAACAACACAAAACACGAGAGATAAAAATATATTTGCAAAACCCTTTCAGCACGAAATACGATCAAAGATACCCTCTAAATACCTGCAAAAAAAACAAGAGCTTTTCCATTTATTATGTGCATCATGCATGCACCTCACAACGTTTGTGCTTTCCTGGCAGCTGCTGTTCTGTTCAGCACAGGTTTCTGAAGCTCTCTGTTCAGCAGGCGTAAATGCCAAAGGAGTCGTTGGTGGCAGAACATTCGGAGAAACCTCTCCTTACAGCCTGCTGAACAGAGAGTGTCTACAGAGTTCTCTGAAATGGAAGCACATAGATTCTTCAACACACCATCTTCGTAGATAAGAGCTGGAATACGTATCAGAAAGTACTTTTCCAGCTTTTCCACATATTCCAGACAAGTGCCTGTTGGAACAGCGACTGCACCAAACATGCCTTCATCGTCTTGTGCACTAAGCAGTGGCAAAAACTGCTGCTTTTGGCACCGCCAGACACGGACAGCGTTTCGCTGTCCGTGTCTGGCAATGTGGAGTGCGCACGTGCTCTATGGCGTGCGCTGGTTCGCCGATTTTATAAAGTAGCTTAGTTAAAAGGATCTTTAGAACGCCGTCTGATCGGGGTTTTACTCACTTCTTGCGCCGCTGAAAGAGCAAAGCGCGCAAGTTCCCTTCCCTGATAGAGTTGGAGCAAATAGAACCGAAACCAAACCTACCTCTCGCTTTGGAAATCCTTCGGAAATAGAAAGAACGCCATTTCGCAGCACAGTAACGCCAAGGTATGGTGTACTAGAATACCATAGCCAAGGCATCCCCTTTGAAGAACACGCGAGTGTTCAAGCTCAAGTTTATGCTCTATGTACGCCGATCCAAGCAAGCCACCTTCCGCAGAACGGGAGAAATCGGACTCGGAGCACTTGACAACAAACGCGCAGGCGTCCACGCGCGCCCGGCGCCCGGATGGATGGATGGATGTTACTGGCTATACCCTTTGTAGCGGGCGGTAGCTTGCGCCACCTAGCCTAAGTCTAAGAAAGACAAACATTTGATTTCTCGCGCCCTTCTAAGCCAATTTTCTACCCCCTAACTATCACCAGGTAGTGTGGGATATCACCAGGATGACCTTTGGGGGATCGGGCAAAAAAACTAAAAACATCACCCCCCGCCTCTTCCCCCTGGCGAGGGAGTCGCCAATTTTCCTCTGGTCAGACCTTGTCGGCGTTACCCCCGCACCGGACCCACTGGGAGACAGGGTTGAGACTTTGGGCCGGAGCCACGCGGGAGGGAGTCCCAATTTTCCTCTGTCCCGCCTGTCCCCAGCTGTGCTAGTTAGTTCTGCATCATTCAATTTTCCCTAGATAATTTCCACCAATCTTCTAATCGCCTCTTTGTGACTGTAATCCTCTTCTCCTCCGTCCCTCCATCGTCGCCAGCAAACCCCAGGGCCCCGGCCAGATCTGTTACCCCTTCAGGGAGTGCAGGACGAAGCCCCGTGCACTTTAATACCAAGTGCTCAAGTGTCTCACTCTCATTATGGCAGGCAGCACATAATGTGTCTATCTCCTGAAATTTAGCCCTATACGTCCTCGTCCTCAAAGCTCCCGTTCTCGCCTCGAACAGCAAAGAACTTCCTATTGAATTATCAAAGACATTTTCCTTTCTTATGTCCTGCTTTCGTGACCTGTACACTGTTAGAGCTGATTTATCCTGCATTCTTTCCTCCCACATTTTCCTCTCTGCCTCTTTCACCCCCTTTTTCACTGAAGTAGTCTGTTCAGCCCCATCACCAGTGTGTATGTATTTAAATGTAAGCTTTCGGGTTCGGTTTGTCCATTTTGTGTTTAAACTTTTCATGTATAAATATTTGAATACCTTCCGTGCCCACCGCGTATCATCCATTTCGGTCAACCTTTGTTCAAATTTCACTAACTCTA
>JABSTQ010002450.1:0-31196 GCA_013358835.2 Ixodes persulcatus | reverse complement strand
TAAAGACGGTGCAGTCGTAAGATAGGTCTTTGCTTCACCCGCATACACAACGCCCCATCGTTGCGCGATCACAAGTTCTCAGTAACATAGCTGTATATCACATTTTACTCATAGTTACTATAGATGTGTCCCACAGGCATTCCCGTTATAAGCGTATCGACTTTTTAACGACCGGCGACTCTCCTGAGTGAGAATAAATATCACCTTCCCACAACAAACACCCTTTATTTCCCCCCCTCCCTCCCCCCCCCCTTTCCCGAGTTGGGGAGATATTAGGCCACTCCAGGAAGCAGCCTGCAGACTGCGCTTTTTGGCTACTCATTCTCCACACATTCGAACATGGAAGTACACACATTGCAAGAACGACGCCCAGTTTATTTGCAACCTAAATAATGTGGCTCTACTGTTGGGACCCAATCAATTTCATTATCAATCATTATTTTTTATGATTTCATGGTGAAAGTGTGTTTGCCGTGATGCAACAGAAGTGATCGATTCAAAGGGAGAAATAGGTCCTCGTATTTATTTTGCGGAAATACTCATTCCTATGACGCTCTAGTGCGTAAGGTCAAACCACCCGAGGCAGTGCGTAATGCTTTACAACTGTCGTTGACTATGAAATATTTGTGGGAAGTGCGTAAAATTGTTTACACCACAAAGGCATACCTAAACACAACAAAATATCCCAATCGCCAGAAAATCAGCTTACGAGACCGTTGCTTCCCCCCCCCTCTCTCTCTCTCTCTCTCTCTCTCTTTTTTCGCGCCACTACCGAAAAGCCGCCAAGCAACGAAATTCCACCAAAATCTCGCTTCTTGGAGAAAGGACACCAGGGTATATGGTAGTGAATCTGCCAGGGAGTTCGTAGAAATAATCGGCGACCATTGAATCTAGCCTTCTGAACAAAGCATGCCCGGGATATTTCCATTTTCCTTCCACGCGATTAGAAGGCAAGACCCTGGGGGAATTCATGTGCACTGACATGCTGCTTCTAAGAGAGAGTACGAGATTCATAGTGCATGTCAATTTAGATGTAAATAGTTTAATCACTGTACACAAACATTCGCGGCCTGGAGGATGACATGGAAGCATGGCGGAAAGCAGCTTGCTGGAAATAGAAGTCTCTATTGCATTGCACTGGTGTCAAAAAGTATTACGTATTTTTTTAATAACACCACTCTCATCTACCTAGACAAGAGGATTCATTATCAAGATGCGACCTACGAAATGCGGCAGACCTTAGCCATGTTAGACTGAAACGAGCACGGTGGAAAAGGACACACGTCTTTCTACCGCATAGAGGACTGCCGGCACCCGGATAGACAGGGAGGGAAAAAAAAGTACATCAAGAAAACCTACAGGTAGATTAGCGCTATCGGCTGTTCTCGTTTACATCTCATTGTCTGCTTGTTTTCTTTCAGTTTTGTTCGAAAGATTGTGGAGCTGGTTCTCCTTGACTCTTCCATTCATGATGCCACGTGACTGCAGATGAATAAAGCTAGCAGCTTAGGTATAATTTTTCTTATTTAAATATAAGTCTTTTTTTCATATCCCAATAACCCAGTTTTTATATGTAAATAGTTTTTGGTCCCAATACAGGATATTTAAAATTGTTTCTTCTCTCACAGCCTTGTCATGGACACCACTCAGCCTTGTCGGGGGACAAGGCTACGACGTAGACCAGGATTTTCTTTTTTTTTTTAACGCTTGGAATTATAATGCAAATAAACAACGTTCATTCAACATCAATTTCTTTTCTTTCTTTCTGGGAGACATTTCCGGTGTCAAAAGGACCCCAGATACGGAGTCGAAAACATGATAATCATCGAATGGGAGTGGATGTAGACGCATTATGATCAGGTACAAAATTTTTCTTGATTCCTAAACGATTAAGGCCGGCGTCCAAGTATACCTTCATATCAAATTGTTAGAAGTCTAGAGAAGATTGTGTGTTTCTTGAAAAAGATTTCGGCCCCCTTCCATCCGGTCCGCTTTTCTATAGGCCTCAAATGTCGCGGGTGAATCTTTCCTTTTGTCGCATTTCCACTTCTCCGCCTCCGAAAATTATGAATGTGGTAGCTTCGTGCAGTGGCTTAGAGCTCACTTTTTGAAAGGAACCAAAAATAAAAACAGACCAGTTCAAGCTGAACTATGCCAGACGCTTGAAGAGAGCCTGTAGTAATGGAAATGAACAGCTCTAATGTGGCAAGTCGGGTCAATCGAGTCATAATTTTTCATCCCCTTTTGAAAGGCTCCGGAAAAACAAGAAACCAGTACAAGCTGAGTGACGCAAGGCGCCTTGCCTCGTATTGTTCGGATTGTCCCGGTTTTTTATGTCTTTTCGGAGCTCCTCTAAACGCACAGTGTTCGGTTTCTAAACGCTGTTTTTATTTTCGCACAGAAATAAGACAAAAATACGTAATAATTTTTGACACCAGTGCAATGCAATAGAGACTTCTATTTCCTGCAAGCTGCTTTCCGCCATGCTTCCATGTCATCCTCCAGGCCGCGAATGTTTGTGCACAGTGATTAAACTATTTACATCTAAATTGATATGCACTATGAATCTCGTACTTTCTTTTAGAAGCAGCATGTTAGTGCACATGAATTCCCCCAGGGTCTTGCCTTCTAATCGCATGGAAGAAAAATGGAAATATCCCGGGCATGCTTTGTTCAGAATGCTAGATTCAACGGTCGCCGATTATTTCTACGAACTCCCTGGCAGATTCACTACCATATATCCTGGTGTCCTTTCTGCAAGAAACGAGGTTTTGGTGGAATTTCTTGTCTCGGCCGCTATTTTTGGTAGTGGTAAAAGAGAGAGAGAGAGAAAGAGAGAGGGGGGAGGGGAAGCAACGTTTCTCGCACGCCAAATTTTTTGGCGATTGGGATATTTTGTTGTGTTTAGGTATGCCTTTGTGGTGTAAACAATTTTACGCACTTCCCACAAATATTTCATCGTCAACGACAGTTGTAAAGCATTACGCACTGCCTCGGTGCTTTGACCTTACGCACTAGAGCGTCACAGGAGAGAGTATTTCCGCAAAATAAATACGAGGACCTATTTCTCCCTTTGAATCGATCACTTCTGTTGCATCACGGCAAACACACTTTCACCATGAAATCATAAAAAATAATGATTGATAATGAAATTGATTGGGTCCCAACAGTAGAGCCACATTATTTAGGTTGCAAATAAACTGGGCGTCGTTCTTGCAATGTGTGTACTTCCATGTTTGAATGTGTTGAGAATGCGTAGCCAAAAAGCGCAGTCTGCAGGCTGCTTCCTGGAGTGGCCTAATATCTCCCCAACTCGGGAAAGGGGGGGGGGGGGGAGAGAGAGAAGGGGTGGTTGTTGTGGGAAGGTGATATTTATTCTCACTCAGAGAGCCGCCGGTCGTTAAAAAGTCGACTCGCTCATAACGGGAATGCCTGTGGGGCCACATCTATAGTAACTATGAGTAAAATGTGGTATACAGCTATGTTACTGAGAAGTAGTGATCGCGCAAACGATGGGGCGTTTTGTATGCGGGTGAAGCAAAGATCTATCTTACGACTGCACCGTCTTTATTAGAAGCCAGAATTGCGGCTTGTTTCTTCCACCCTCCTGACGCCAGTCTTGTCCAATATTGGATAAATTCAGTACAGCGTTTATCGCGCAAGCCCGCGCCAATATTTAAAGGTCTTTCTCAAGTTATAAAACAGTCATCAAGCAGAGGTAAGGACGAATAAATACCCCAAAAAGTGCAAAATGGGAGGAACAACCTATGAGAGGAGATATGTGTTTCAAACAGTAATGAAGAGGTTGGGGAAAGCCACTTGATTTATAAGTTTCAGAAATAAATGTATTATCGACGACCTGAACCCTTTATTGCGCAAGCCAATTTTAGTGCACACACGGTAATGGCTTCAGCAGCCGCCGCGCGATGCCAGACAGCGGCTGCTGGAACGACCCTAACATACCACGACCCTTCGATCTCCACCGACTGAACGGCCTCGGGCCTGCAGCTCATGGGAAAAAGCGTTCGGTCGCGCTGGCTTCCTCAGTCTCGCGGATTGAGCGTGCCCGCGTCAACGAGGTAAGACAACTGGACGTCTCAAGGTCGTTGTGGCGCTCGCAGCTAGCCGCTCATTTCGCGCTTTTTGAGGATTATCCCTTAAAGAAAAGCCGACACAAAAGAAGCCCCTGTCGTCACGTGAGTTTTGGGAGAGGGTGAAAAGTGGAGGGTAGGAGGGGCATTTTCCCACCTTGCGGAATATGGTTTCGTTGGTAGGTCTTTAACTCGAAAAGTAACAACGGCGCCAAGGAGAGGCAAGGGATAGCAGGCGCCTTTCCTAAAATATGTCCCGCCACCCTAAGTTAAAACGGCATTGTATACAAATAAATGCCTACGGCGTCGGCTTGAGGACCCCGTGTAAGCGGCCTCCAGCCTTTAGAGTGCTCGTACCGTTTATCTTTCTTTTATTAGCTTCCCGCCACGAGAAGTCGTACCGCAGGTAGTATGAAGCCCATTAGAGGAAACATCTCCCCCTTCTGGCGCTCGTCGGCTTCTTTCTGTATTCCGGGCTTCGGCGCTGATCCTCACTGAGGGATGGAGGCGAGGACGAAAGCGGGCTTATGTAAAGCCAAGGTCGTGGGGAAGTCCGGAGCGTCTTCAGGAGCTCAGACCCAGACTACACTGTACCCAGGAGCATTTGCTTCCTCTCTCAGTTGAGAAGAAAAGCAATTGGTCACCTAGTTGTACAAGCTGCATCCCCTCCCTCCCCCCCCCCCCTGGAACGTCTCCTCCTGGTACGTCCCCTCCGCACTTCCCTTGGCAATAAGCACAACGTGCCAATAAGATACCTTTAGTGAGCCCGTGGGCGACAGCATCTCAAAGCAAGCCAAAAAAGACATGCCAAAAGACAAGCCCAGAACCACGAAGAAACCATCAAACGAAAAGTGATGAAAAGGCGGCCGCTAGAGAGGAAGGATAATCCGCTGTGTATAGGATCGTACCCTTGAGGAAGGCTGCTTGGCGTCTGCGTTTGGGAGTTTTCAGGGCACAAATTTTTCGCAGACAACCTCCAAAGAGAGAGAGGGAGACAGAGAGAGAGAGAGAGAGAAAGGGGACTAGATATGTTGAAGGTATTTTCCCCACGTGCTCGACGTGCTGGCCTTGTTTGGAAGTGTGCCTGCAGTCGAGGACCCTGATATTTGGTGCGCCTCCCCACTGTCTCTCCACTTCGAAACTCCTGGCGCCGTCCCTGTCGGGAAGACGTACCGTGACCTTGACGGAGATAAACCCCACTTTGGAAGCGCCCAGCAGGCGCGTCCACCCACCGTTGTTTTAATCTTTTGTCCCTCGCGTCGATTGCTTACGTTTTTTCTTCGAGCTGACGAAGAACCCCGGGGGGGGGGGGGGGGGGTTGCCTGGCGAGGCGTTTGGGGGGGGGGGGGGGGCGATTGCCCCCTCCGCCTCCCCCCTCCCCCCTTGGATCCGCCACTGGCTAGAATGCAATCTAGATGCACTCGCGTAGTCATTGCTTCGTGGTTCAGTTTAAAGACACTAGGTTATCAGTCAATCCACACTGGTAAAATATCTCATTTTCACTTGAGGTATGTACCTATCGCAGTCTAAATGGGTGATTTCATATCATCTCAGACACAAATATTGGGTCGAATGTATAGTTTTTTTGAAAAAAAAAACACATGTTATCGGGCAGTCCCTATAATAAAAGAAGACGCAAACGGCAAGTTCGTCGGATATTTTGTTCTCAGGTTATGGACCGTTGAAGCGGCCTAGGTGGAAACTGTTGTTTTTCCAGCTTATCGGGGGTGCCTTGTTTCACTCCATCCCTTTTCCTTACTTTTTACACTACATCCATATACCTTTTGGGGAACACTTTAGACATATGCTTTTTATGCTAATTAAGCGTCTAGGTCATAACATTCTTTTTGTATTTTTTTTTTATTTGTTAAACCACCATCCTGCGACGATATTTGACGAAGTTCAGCAAGCTGTACTATCCGATCTAATCAACATATCTTTAGGATCTTTACATCACCGTAAAGCTCCAATTACGCTCTTTTTTAAGTATATTTTTACGGTTGTGCATCGAATATATATTGAGCTACATGTACCTGAAAAACGGATATTTCGAAAAACTAGCAAGATTGGAGTCGATTTTCTAAAAAAGCCACGCGTTTTGTTTCTTTAATTTTTTATTCACAGTTAGGTAATATAGTAGTCTATCAGTAACTACCAACAGAAATTGTAATATATTGTTTGTATGGCCGGTATTATGACTCGAATCTCGTGCTATGAGCGTTTTAAACGGAACTTCGCACAGGCGCTCTGCTGAGCAGAATTGTGGCCCATGTAAGGTTTTCTACTTATCGTCAGCACTTACCTCAATATCCAACCATAAACATCTATAAAATTTGAAGTAGTGTACTTTAAAAAAAGTTACTTAGAAGTCCGTATCCACAAGTGCGGGCACAGCGCTTACTTACTCTCAATATGGGGTAATGCAGATCGTTAGAGAATTCCTCTGGGGCCTTTTGCTTTCGGTTTTGAGTTTGAAATACCGAACTTGATATGTAATTGTCATATTTAATCAAGTCAAACAGATATGTAGTGCATTATACATATGTATGATTTTTCATCTGACACTTAGGAAGTACGGTTTATTTTGCGCACGTAAGGACTCTTTTGTAAAATAACGAGCATTTCGTAGCGTGTAAAGGTTCAAATGTGTTAGTCTGTGTTTAGGCTTCATTTCTATTTTCAGTGATTCATGCCGGGTTACTTAGACTTTTTTACTCTTGACTTAAGTTTTTCCGGGAGTCTAGATGTTACGTGTCTTCCCCGTCAATGCATAGGGCCAACCTCACACACCTTGAAAATCACCCCAGTACCAAGAAGATAAGTATTGTTAGGATGAATATTGTTGCTTCACTGGCTTTTACGCTCAGATATTGAGGTAAGTACTAACATTAAATAGAAAACCTTACAAAGGTCAAAACTCTGCTCAGCTGAGCGTCTATGAGAAGTCCCTTTCAAAACCCTCATAGCACGAGATTCGAGTCCAAACAGCGGTCATACAAACAATATATTACAATTTCTGCTGGTAGTTCCTGACGGACTACTATATTACCTAACTGTAAATAAAAAAAAAAGAAATGAAAGGTGTTTTTTTTAGAAAATCGACTTCAAACTTGCAAGTCGTTCTAAAATTCGTTTTTCAGGCAAATGTTAAGCGTTATATGTTTAGCGCAAAATATTCAAATGATATTTAAAAGAAAGAGCTTAATTGGAGATGTACGGTGATTTAAAGATCATAAAAATATATTGATTAGGTCACACAGAACAGCTTGCTGAACTTCGTTAAATATTGTTGCAGAGAGGCGGTTTGAAAATTAAAAAAAAAACAGCATTAAACATAATATGACCTAGACGCTTCATTGGCATAACTCGCCATTTACATCGTCTTTTATTAAAGAAATTTACAGGTAGTTTCTAAAAATTTCAGAGGCGTTAATTATGAGTTAGTGTATGTTTGTGATTCACTTGTATTACTGGGCGACAAGTGAACAAAAACCAAAATGTGAGCTTTATAGCCGCCATACAAACAAAATATTACATTTTCTGTTTATTTTACTTTATAAATCACTGAAATAGGTAGCTAGAGAAAAAAAAAACAATTAGCCAAAAGAAAAGGTAGGTTCCTTAGAAAATCGACCTCCAATTCGCTATTTTTTTTTAGATAGTCCTTGATTTACATAAAAATACTGTCCTTTCTCTTTTACACAGAGCATCAAATTTTCTATCATTAGAAGGAGTATACTCTAAGCTTTCTGAAAATTCCAAATATATTAAGACACCTCATATAGGTCACACGAAAGAGCTGGTAAACTTTCACGAATATCGTTCAAAAACGTCATATTGACAAATTTTCTCGAATATATTTTATATAAATAATCGCGATAAAATTTTTATCAGAGAAAAACTGTGTTCACATATATCTATTAAAAAACTAAGAGGCGTCAATTTTTAATTAGTGTATTTTTGAGAGTAAGTTGATTTACTGACAAAACAGTCAAACAAAATCAGATTTCAGAGCTGCCACACAAACAAAAGTTTACATTTACTATTTGTATTACCTTATAAAGCACGGAAATAGCTAGCTGGAGAAAAAAAATCAGCCAAATAAAAGGTATTTTTTTTTAGAAAAAGGACCTCCGATTTGCCAATATTTTGAAATTTTGAAATTGTCCTTGCTTTACGAGAATACACTGCCCTTTCTATTTTTCACGCAACGTTAAATTTGTTATCAACAGAAAGAGTATACTGTTAGGTATTTGAAAATACTAAATATGTTACGATATCTGAAATAGGTCACACAGAAGAAGTGGTGAAACTTTGACAAATATTGTCAAAGGGACACACTTTGATAATATTTAAAACAAAAGTGAAGATAAATAGTCACAACATAATTATTGATCATAACTTATCCCTATTCTGAGAGTGGCCCAAAAACGTTACGCTGCACTATCGGAAAAGGGCAAAAAGTAGAAAGGAGTGAAACATGACACCTGCGGCAGACGAGAGAAAGGTCAGTTTGCACCTCGGCTGCTTAAAATGTTCATAACTCGAGAACGAAAAATTGCCCGAACTTACGGTTCGCACCCCCTGTCACAGAAGGGATTTCCCCAAAACACATGTTATTGGTCAAACTAAAAATTCGACCCCAAATGTGTGCCTGAGTTGAGATGAAACCACCCATATTTACACGCACTGCATATCTGTTTGACATAAGAAAGTATGACAATTACATATCATGTTCGGCATTTCAAACTCAAAGCCGAAAGCAAGAGGCCCCAGAGGAATTCTCTAACGATCTGCATTACACGTATTGAGAGAAAGTAAGCGCTGTGCCCGCACTTGTGGATACGGACTTCTAATTAACTTTTTTTAAGTGCACTACTTCAAATATTATTAATGTTTATGTTTGGATATTGAGGTAACTGCTAGCAATTAGCAGAAAACCTACATAGGCCAAAATTCTGCTTCGGCAGAGCGCCTGTGCGAAGTCCCGTTCAAAACGCTCATGGCACAAGATTCGAGTCTTTATAGGGGCCATACAAACAATATATTACATTTTCTGTTGGTAGTTCCTGATAGACTACTATATTACCTAACTCTGAATAAAAAATAAAATAAATAAAAGGTGTTTTTTTGTAAGACCAACGACTCCAAACTTGATGGTTTTTTTAAATATTCGTTCTTCAGGCACATGTAGCGCGACATACATTTATTGCACAATATTGAAACTAAACGCAAAAGAAAGAGCTTACTAAGAGCTTCACGGTGATGTAAAGATTATAAAAATATGTGTATTAGGTCAGACAGCACAGCTTGCTGAACTTCGTGAAATATCGTAGAAGAGAGGCGGTTTGACAAATAAAAAAAATACATTAAGAATGTTATGACCTAGACTTTAATTAGCATAAAAAGCATATGTCCAGAGTGTTCCGAAAAATTATATTGATGCAGCATAAAAAGTAAGGAAAAGGAATGGAGTGAAATATGTCACCCCGGATAAGCTGGAAAAACGAGTTTTCACCTTGGCCGCTTCAACGGTCCATAACTTGAAAACAAAATATCCGACGAACTTGTCGTTTGCGTCGTCTTTTATTATAGGAATTGCCCGATAACATGTATTGTTTTCTTTATTTAAAAATTCGACATACAATTTGTGCCTGAGTTGAGATGAAATCACCGAAATATATAAAATGATTAATATTTCACTCGACGAAGGTGGTCTGTTTTGTGTTTTCATTGCAGTGAAGAACTTTATCACTTTGAGATTAGCTGCTAATTTCTTTTAGTACATTAAGTCATTGGCATGTTTTTAGTACACGTATTGATCATTCAAAAAACCGTCGTATAAACGCAGACGCACTTTATCGATTTATTTATAATTGCATACAAGTTTTTTCAGGACTGGGCAAAATGAGGATAGATTGAAACATAGTTTCAGGCTCATAGGATAGCTTGACAATCTTTTGCTGACCTGATGTATCTTGCAGCAAGGTCCAGCAATAATTTCCCGATGACGATTCTCAAGGCAGTTGCCCGTCGGTCGACGCTATCTCTGTAAATTATTAATGCACACAAATGGATAAGACAGCGAGTGGATATTACAGTGAGTTACTATGTAAGACAGTGACAATTCTCATGGCAGTTGGCCGTCGAGGGTATTTATGTAAATTATTAATGCAGGCGAATGTATATTACAGTGAGTTACAATAAAGGCTTCATATGAAATCAATCACTCTCGAACCCGGAAGCTCTAAGGATGCTTTTGTCATCATTTATTCTGCTTGAGCAGCAAGACGCATCTCATTTACTCGGTGCATCAAGAGACATAAATAAGTGACAACGTGCTGCCAAGGCTTCCATAATACCTTATTTTTCTGCCACGAAGTCGGAAAACAGCAATGCAATCAACAAAAAGCTCTAATGACAGCCGCCTTAGTGCGATATTGCATCATGAGTCACCTAGACATTCGTGTTTTGAATTTGGCATGCAAAGTTACCCCTCACATAGTTGGTTTAAACTTCATACCATAGCCTATTTTATTCTAAATTAAAGGAAGCTCTGTTCATACAAAGTGAGGAATTTTGAACGGCAATTGCAGCAATCAAATTTTTAATTAGAGTCAGCCGTTTTTTATAGCATTGTTCCTGCCGAACCAAGTTTATCGAAGCAGCATAATCGGCTGCGAGGCGAAAAGCAATACGCAGAGTATAGTCAAATCCACTTACCTCACAAAGCTTGCTTCTTACAGTGGACTTGTACCGATGTGCGGTGCGGTTGTACCACAGTGCGGTCTTGTACAACCGCACCGCAATGTTATAAGCAATTTAACAAGCGCGGTATTACCTCACTGGCTAAAGTGCTCAACTACAGCTGAGAGACAGGTTGCCTGTCGGGGAAGACTAACTTTAGGCTGTTAAAACATACACACACAAATTACTGTTGAACTCTGATACTCCGATACAGCATTCAGTGACGATAGTTTGTGAGTTTTAGATGACTGTATCATGGGTGTCCGAATAACGCCCTTCTCTACTCTTACGGCAACGTCACCCGGAGCGTGCCTCTGGGGATCTCTGTCCGCTGATGCGGTCGATACAGTATCGCGCCGGCTATTAGATGGCGCCATTACAAAGCTTTTTATAAGATTCATTATTATTGCGAGGAAGCGCAATTCCCAATTTCCCCGTGTTTTCCTTCTTGATAGTGGGGACGGTTCTCCTCACCCTCCTTCCGCGTACGCCCCCCTCCCCCCCTCCGGTCCCCTTCCTCCGCTATTTCGCGTGAGGTCCACAATTGGCGTTTGCCCATGCCCCTCTGCATGCTGAGACGTTGTAGTTTGCATTTGCTTACGGCGGACTTTTTAATATGAAGACATTTTTGTTTTATAACGTGAAGAAACTAGCGTTTGTGCACCTTTATTAGAGCTCTAAAGCGTGCAAAGACGTCTCCATCGGCAAATATATAACGCGAGCAGAGTTGGAATCGCTCGGGTGTGAAGACTGGCTTTATCCAATCCCGCTCAACGCAGACGATTAAAAAAAAATGCCAACCTAATCCTGAGTTTCTTGGGACATCGACGTGCGCTGCAGAAACATATTGCTTTTAGCTGTTTATTGTAGCAAAGTTTGAGAGCAGGCACAAGATAAAATGCACCTCTTCCTTCGCGCAAAGAGACAGCTTTAGTGGATCGTAGGCAAAACATGCGTTGCTCGCGTGAGCCCCTGCCGTCGCTTTGAACATAGATTGAGCACGCGCCCGCAAGGCACTGCAATTCTTAGCGCTCGCTCTATTAAAACTTCCTATACTCTATCTCAGGATTTGTGTGCAACAACGACAAAGGCATAGGCGCAGGCATCTGCCTTCCAGATTTGCGTCGTTTTGAGGGTGCTCGTGAAAGAAAAGCAGATGTGAAAGCCACGTTCTCGTTTGTGGGTTTGCCTGTGCTGCACGGAACTGATAATATAGAGGTAGTATATTGACCGAAGTGCATTTCTAGACTCGGCATCACTTGAGTTAGCCAAATTAGAGACAACACAACGCGTACATGCTCAGGACTTTTCAATAGCTTTTAGCATTACTGACAGTTTTGTTAAACCAGCAGCTTGGTTTACTTCGTGCTGATTTTATAATCATCGAATACTACCTGCAACTACGCACATGCGTAAGAAGGAACATACGACGTCTGCTAGTTAGGCGTCTCGTGCATTTAACTACTAATCAAATACATACGCGAGAGTCATAAAAATAGCAGTACGTGCACAGTTTTAATTTCTTAGAAAGCTGAATGTGGTACACTATAAAATCAGCACACATTTTTGAAGTTTGCTGTTTATGAGCACATAAACCGTTATGTTACATTATTGCGCTACAAGGTGCTTGTAATTTTTAGTATTATATACTTACTATTTTGAGCATTAAGAAACCTACAGCTGGTACTCAACATCAACATAAAAACCGCGGTGAAAGCGACTAAAATTTATTTTTGGGCTTGTAAAAACAGCTAAATCAAATACCTGAGGATAAACATCATTAAAATATGTTCCTCTACCTCCTATCTCAAGAATCATGTGCAGCAATGTAATGTAGGGGTGCGGTATGTGGCTTCAGGAGGGGTCCTAGCGCTAGCATTGATGTAAATAAGTTATGTTTTTAAGCAGCCCTATTCAGTGCTTCTAAAGGTTACGCAGAGCGCACAAATTTTGTGTTTTGTTATGAAAACACCATTCTGGAGGAATTTCAACAATGACTTATTCACGTAACAGTTCCAGGTAGCCAGTTGAGTGCCATCTCACAAAATGTTTGCTCGGATGCCACCGAGGTAGATCTGTCATAAGAAAAGACAGTTTGTGTGTTTCATATAAGCTTGTTGAGAACTGTACACGCAGCGCCAGTTATGTATGAGGATGCCCAAAAACTCGCCAATAATTAGTCACTTCCGAGTACAAGATGCAAGGTAAAGATTTTTCAAGGGAATGAATCTTTCATTAACAAACAAGAGAACATTTCAGCCGAACTTCGGTGATTTTAGAGCTCCTGCTGCAGTTATACATTCGTAATAGGATATGTCAGCCCTACTGGTGATGAAAAAATGGGTCAGTGAGAATCGGCAGACACTTTGCTGTGGAGCTTTGATAGAGGACGACTAATGGTAGTATATGAACATGGCGTTAAGACAGGAAGCTGTTAGAGGCGCCCTGTGTCATTGACGACTATCAACACGGACCTTGAAGTTCGACTAAATCCTGTCTGTAACATGAAACAGTAGCCTCTTCCAAAAATCTAGGCCCACGCTTTTCCGCACTTGAATTTTCATCTCGTAGTCCCCAATTGAATGTGATCGGAGCAGATGTGACCCACGAGTGCTCCTATGTCGTCCGTACCATCGTGGTCAATGGCTCTAAGCCACGGGACCCTACGATGTGGCTCGCGCGGCTGGTTATGAAATCCTAGGTCGCCTGCGCTACTGCACGCCTTGCAGCAGTGTCTCACAACGCACACTAGCTGTTTGCATGTCGCGCGCTGACACGCGCACGCAACCAGACCGGACTTTCTCGCAATTTGTTACAAGTAACAAAATTACTTGTAATGCCTTACATTTATCAGTACTTTGGTAAGGAAATAATTACATACTTCACAAAGTAACTGTGAAAAAATTTTCTTTTGTATTTATTTAAGGAAATAATTGTAATGCGTTACATATTCGTTATCATTCCCGGGAAAAAAGCGGAAATTTAAAATACCAACACCAAATGTTTCTTTAAAAAAAAAATATTTTTTTCTTAAACGAATGTTTGGCGCTCGTCAGATGCTGAAAACCTTTCTTCACACCACCTTAAGCCTCAAATCGATATTTGTTTATATGGTTCGGTTATCCGCAAATCATAAGTCGTCAGCTTTCTCACCCACGGTGAAGTGGATAGCACACTGATAAAAATACCGGTCTCTCGCTGGAAACAATATTAGGCTAAATCTCCAAAGTCAAAGTGTGTCCAAAGTGCATGCGAGTTGGGGTAGCGGATCTGTGCGCGCATTTTCGTTTTGTCCCTTCTCTTGTTTCCTTTCAAAGATGCGGAGAGGAAACACATCGATCGTCGACTGCGTGCCTCCCAAATATTGAGACAATAGACCCTTTTCAAAAGTCCATCAAGCAACATTGGCGTTCGCCATTAATTGGTCACGAAGAGCGTGATTGAATCCGAGTCCTCGCCAAACGCTGACGCAACGCTCGAGTCCAATACGAGCCGAACCGAATTCACGCCGAACGCTGACACTGGCCTCGTTTTCAATGCATGCTCAGAATAGGTGAGCAAGTAATGGCGGACAGGCGTTGGCGCGGACTTTTGAAAAGGTTCTATTAACAATGCTCTCATCGGTTATAGTGACCGCGATTGTTTGATTGTCGCAATAAGAGGGGATGCTCCGTTTTCCGCTGAATAAAGTACAACACAGAAATCGACCGAAAAGTACGTGACAATAACTGACATGCTGTTCCAGCGATAGTAGAGCACCTATCATATTTGAGAGATACGAATATTTATTTGAGTTTGTGCTGGTTTCTACCCCTTTTTCTAAATAGTTCAGGTTGCCCACATCCCTGTCGCCCTTTCTGCGATGCATATATATTTTTTTTTGCAATATCAGGTCACGTTGTTGATAATCTATGGAAACTTTCAGCGATGTTCGTAACGCGGTGTGAGAATCGCGCTCCCTAACTCCTGGATGATCTCCTTCAGAGTGGAGGGACTTGCTAACAACTTCCAAATGTGGAAGTGTGATGTAGGATTCTTATATAGCTCGTAATTCACAAAATTAGAACTACTTATGTCACTGGGGGACGCTGCCGTTGCCTGACCTAAAAATTAGCTGCAGAACACTTAGCTGTGTTCAGGGCCGGCTTTAGGGGTGGGCGACCTGTGCGATCGCCCAGGGCGCCATCAATAAGGGGGCGCCGCCGCGCCCCCCTTTTTTAATTTTTTTTTTTTAACACAGCACTTTTTTTTTGTATGCGGTTCTCGTTTGACGAAATGCTCGTGTTGGGCCACTGCTCACATGTTTACTACCAACCTGATGTCGTACATAGTAGATAGGGGCGTATAAAAAAAAGGGTTTGGAGGGGGGGGGCGCCACAGCCGGAGTTCGCCCAGGGCGCTTGCTGATGTAAGGCCGACCCTGGCTGTATTACACCCGACCCGTGCAACATGAGCTTTGGACGGCACCAAGAAAGGGTAGGTAGGCATGGCGTACGCGCGATTACATTTCCATTTTAATTTCCATTATTTTTTTTTCATGAATTCCCTGATATACTTGCTTGTTGTATATCGAATAGGCTGCATCCTCTTATTCACCGACGTCTCAACCAAGGCCCGACAGGTGTCCAAGCTAATGAAAGATTGCAATAAATATATAATCTGTTATTTTTTTGTTTTGTAATCACCATGACTCGTTAATTTCCTGTACAACCGCATGACGAAATTTGCCAGCTAAAATATATTTGGTGGCTAAAATATGTTTATATAATATATACGCAAACATAGGATTTTAATCCAGGTTTAATTATTTGTGTCACGGTTTTTATAGCTTTGCGACTCTAACAACCTCAAACTTCGGTCGAAGCAACGAAGCTTTGCTTTTTCACTAGGGCAGAGGGCTGTCCATTACTCAAGAAGCATGCAATGCAGTGTGTCAGGCATTCAGACGGCTTCTTCATTTAGGATCCAGGCAAGACGTCCGACAATTCTTTCAAGAGACAGCTGTTCCTAAAGGTCCCAGAAGAGTGACTGGTGGCAAAAAAAAAAACAAAAAAAAACGCTACCTTAACACTCTACTATTTTATGTCTTATCGTAGGACAGTAAGGTAGGAAGTAACGCTGCGAAACTAATGAGTTACGTTTTGTGGTAACGGTCACTTACTTTTAAGGAAGATTTTTTGTAACTGTAATTAGTGAAAATTTAGCCTCGCCTAATTCTAAATGTAATTCCTTACTTTTTTTTCCAGTAACGTGTGCAAGTCTGCACACATCACACACGAAGGAGAATAAACACAAACCGCAACCTAAACCTCCGGCGCACAGAGGATGAGTAGCCGAGAAACGACAAGCAATAGAGCAGCCGACAGAGCAACCTTTGCTAGGGTTACCAAGCTGCAAGAGACCAGGATGTATTCGAAACTTAAACTGAATTGCAATCACGCGATGCAGTATCATGTTCAAAATATAAGAGCGTCAAAAAATTACTATTTTCTTTTAGCATGTTCAATATGTTGTTTCAGCAATTAATAAAGTTAAACATATGTTTTATTTTATATATTACTATGACCTTTGGTGGCCTCCGGTTTCCACATAGTATGGTATAGTCGTTTCAGAATATCCAAAACAGGAAACTTTAGCACGGTCTGTAAAATCCAGACTCAATATTTCGGCGGAAATCTTATGAAAGAACATCCTTGGGATTTAGTAAATATAAGAAAGTTAGGATGAGGTCGATACATTTTCTTTTCTTGACACCTTTCATACCTAGCCAAGCAAATCACAAAGAACATAATTAAGCACGAATCATAAGTTTTTAAGTTGAAGAAAACTTCTGACAACTTTTGTTGTCAATATTCTAGGTTTAATTTGGACAAAATAATGTGACTATACAAAAAATAAGGCTCTTTCTGCAAAACAACAACAACAACAACAAAGCATCTTGCTGGCGCAATTGTGGAAGAGGAAGAAAATAAACTGAACGGCTGGATATTCATTAAGCCACAGGTGACATCGAGCTAATGTATTCAACGCTAGTGATTCCTTAGTCGTCAACGGATCCAAATATTTTTGTTTCAACGTTTATAGCAGCATGCGTGGAGACGTGAGCACGAAGGTTTCTCTAAGGTGTTCGCACAATCAAACCTTCGAACAGAGCTAGCGCACCTAGAACCACACAGAATCATGCACAACGGTGAATTTATCTTCGTACCCAGATTTTGTATTAACTTTCAAAATATGCTGGCGATTTAAAAGTTTTTCTAAATTGAAAAAAGAGGTGACGTATCAAGAGGCACAGACGGGTTTTTAATAAGCTATGCGATGCGCGAACCATCGCGTGGCTAGATTTGGGACCCAATTAAGACCACGTATAAAAACACATTTAAGCACGTTATAAAAACACGTTATGATTGAATGAACTTTAGACCGAAGTCCTGTATGGCAACGACAACGAGCCAATGGCAACAAAAGAGTCCAGTACTGAAAAGTGTGAGTTTTAAGTTGCACGGCGGCTCCACTCTTTTCATGCCATCCTCCCGAAGCGTTCGACCTTTTCAAGTCTGGGACTTAGACCCGGTGGATTCGGTGTATTTCGAACTTTCGAATGGTGAGTAGACTCCAAGAAAAGAACGGTCACAAAGAGTCAAAGTTTGTAGAAGTGCACGCGGAAAATGACCGAAGATATCATTCTATATGTCCATCTGAGCTAGGAGCAACTGCCGCAGTATAACGTAGTAAGAAACTCAATCGAAGCAAATTTTATGATTAGACAAACCGTGTTTTACGACAAGGTCAAAGTTTCATTCGAGAAATTACGAGTTGTTGGAGTCAGCAGAAGAGTTATTAATAAATCTTCAAGCAGTGGCTAAATACTGAATGTACGACAGCATACAGTTCGGAATGACCAGCAACCAAATCGTACAAGGCAGGTCGTCCAAGAAAGTAAGTTGTGCAAGCGGATGCAACTCGACGAGAAATTGTCATCTAAGAAAACAACGGCAATGGTACGAGAGTCGGAGACGGAAAGAAAGTAGTAAGCTGATGTCCACGTAAATGACAGCCTGAATCGAGCGACCGCGGCACCACCTTTGCCAACAACACGACTGCGGCGAGAAGGCCTCTCAGAAAGAAGGCTGAAGAAATGTGTCGTCTGTGTGGGCGCAGTCCTCACACAAGCCACAGGTTACCCGCGAAGATGGCAGCCTGTGACAATTGCAAGAAAACGGGACATTTGCAACCATTTATCGCAACTCCAAAAATTTAATAGAGATCATAGCTGAACCGCCAGCATTTCTAGGTATAATTGAGGTGGTTGAGGTCACAACCCAAGATCCAACATTTTGGGATGCATGGAATGGCCCGGGAAGATGTAGGGCAAATTAACTTGACATGCCCAGAAATCGTAAACATTATTCAAGATAGTCAGAGGTGTAGACATCACTGCTATACTTCAAAACAATTACCACGAGCATCTCAGCGCGTTGTTTCTGGTTGAAGGTAAAATAATAGTAAAGGTGCTTGGTCCAATAACGTTGGACTTACTCGCAGTGCTGAGAGCAGAAACTTGTCACAAGTCAAAACAACTCATGACCGATGTGTACGTCCTGAAGCATCTTGACGAGCCACTTTTGTCATGAAGCAACTCAATGTGCTTGAGAGTTGTGTCGCTGAATTCTGCGTCAAAGTACAATTTTCCCTTTCTTAAGTGCCTTTTCCGACAACAGACCCAGTCTAGCCGAGTATGTTTTAATTTATTGAGGTTTCATTGGACGGCAGAAGTCACGTGACGCGTGCCTGTCGCTGTTATCGGCATTGCTTCCCGAATCGCCGCAAAGAGTCACCTTTCTGTAGAAAGTAGGATTCCGCTGCAACACCCCGATTTGCTTCTTCTCAGTCACTTAGTGCGTGCCTGCTGTGCCTTCGGGTACAGAGGCCGGTCTGAAAATGATAAAAAACAGTTACGCTTTCCGTCAGAAGATCTCGCAACTGCGAAGGGCAGGAGTACATTACTTGTCATTATAAAATAATATAAGAACAAGCTCAATTCAGGAAGCAAATTTTTTTATGTGTGTGTATTTCACAGGTCTCCGCGTATTGTTCCTATCTTTTCATCCAATCAGGCTGCTTCGACTGAGCTACGTTTTGAAAGACCAATGCTCCGAGGAACGGTGTTTTCTGAATAAGATTTTGATTGGGGTGCTTTCTTTTCAAAATTGGTTCGCTTTGTGTGAAGCGAATAAACCAGTGCAAGGAGTAGGTTTGCATGCGATTTTGAAAGCACGAATGTGCAGGTAAATTACAATGAAATTTAAGCAAACACCTGTTTCTCAATAAGCCCTCATGCGGTTGTCATCTAAGTTTCTTTTTTTATTTCAATATTATTTTTGTTCTTTGTGGCAAAAAAACAACAACAAACAAAACTGAAGTTTTTACAGCATGGTCTTATACCCCATTCACACGGCCAGCATAAAGGTACTTCTAATTAACATAGGTCCCTTTGAACTCGCCGGATCAGCTCGCGCTCTTGAGTTTGCGATCACGCACCACGCGCATGAAGATTGTGAATTAATTAGCTGCAGATAACGAAGGTTCATTAGCTAAGGGTACCTTTATGAACGTGTGAATGGTGTTTTTGATAAGCATGTCACTTAAAACTCCAAGTTAAAAAGATGAATCTTGCTGCTCGGGTAGTATGAAGAATGAGAGAACGATCCTTGGCTTTCAAGATTTAAAAATCCATTGAGTTTATATTGCAAAACTTTGGAACAGGTAGCAGCTAAGGATTTGATAAATTTAGTAGAAAGCAATAACATTTAGGTAAAAACAAGTATGGCGTAAGTGAGGGTTTTTCACAAGTACCGTACACACCTAATACAAGTATTTCACGGCATGAGTAGTAATGTAGATAAGAGAAGGTAGGCAGACATTGTGTTTTTAGTTTTTACAAATGCTTTTGACAGTGTATTGCATCTGAAGTTATTAGACAATCTCAGTAGGATATTAAAGACATTTTACAACATTTTAAATTTTGAGATGCGTATATATTAGGACAGGAACGGTTTGGGCTTGTCAACATTTTAACAGATTCATTACCTATTTTATCAGGTGTCCCCGGGGGTTGGTGCTTAGGCCACTTTGTATTCTTTTTATCAGGAGCATATAGGAAGGCTTCGATACCTTTGCCCATGACACCGTGATTTATTCCAGTTTTCGTTTCATTCAAGATTCACAAAAAAGTCAACATACATTTGGAAAATATTTGCAACGTGGTCTTCTGAATGACAAATGGAGTTGAATATAAAAAAGAGCCTACAGGAATGTGGCACAGAAGGGCTAACTATAATAATATTTAGCAAGGATATTGAAGCCCTCTCTGTTAATCAAATAACAGGGTACATGTATTTAGGGGTCCACCCCAGGTACGGCCTAAGCTGTGACTTTCATATTGAACAGGTATGTGCGAAGGCTTTTCAAAACCTTTGGATGCTGTGAACAAAATTAGAACACGCGAGCCCAGAAGTAGAGTTAGCAACTTTCAGAGGTTCGATCTTATTAAACACAAAGTATGCCACACTCTTTGCAGTCATTTACCGGTCAAATCATTTCTAGTCTGGAAAGAATTCAAAATAGAGTAGATCTATTTATTTATTACAGCTATGGACTAACGAATATGTTACCATACTCAACGCTGGAGAAAGCTGAACCAGTATCAAAATCAGGAGAGAAACAAGTGCATGAAGCTCTTTTTTTCTTCAATTACCTCATGGCCACCAGCAGAGAGGCGCCTTAAAATATATTGCGGTATCTAAAACCTTGCTGAAAAGAACCCAGCACAACCGCCATGCTAAAGCATACTGGTACTGGACAGATCATTTTAAGCACTCATTTTTTTTCCTGGTCTTTGAATTTTACAACTAATACCCCTGTCAGACGGGCTAGTTTAGTGTCACTACAAGCGAGTGCACATCGCCTTAGTGTCATTTCTGTAGTGTGCCACACGGCTCCTTCCTGAGGAACACGCTTGGCTCAGAGTGAGTTTGAGGAACTCACTTCGCTCGATCGAGTGCGTGGCATCACTAGGAGTTTTTCATCAGTAAAACTTAACAACACAGAAACCAAAAGCGCGGCGTAAGTTTAATTTTATAAAGAAAAAGAAATTCGTGAAAGAGACGACATCTAGAAGATTGGCATAGCAAAAAAAAAATTGTGGGGTGGACTTGGAGTTTAGGCTGATCTGAATCAAGATTAGCGCAGCGGTGAACTGATAAAAGACGACGAAAAAGTCAGTCATTCATGGCTATCTTGGTTAACAGAGAATGATAGAGCCTACTTTTGCTTCAGCACGTAACTATTCGAGACAACACGATAATTATGATTTGATTTGGCAGTGTCGGGGTCTCCTCGTAGACTTCCCTGAAACGAAGCGGAACGCCAAAGTTGGATATGCTTCGTTCTTTATCTTGGCTTGCGATGATCGATCAGAATCATCCAATTGGCGTAAAAATCTTTCATTAATGTAACGTTGTTTTAGACCACAGCTCCTAGGCACCCATATATGAGTTGAGCGGCGTCGGCGTAACCGCGCGTTTCATTAAGGGCTGTTTTCCCAAAATGACGTAGCACATGACGTCACGTGTGTCGTCACGTGTGACGTCACGTTTGACGTCATGAGGGTAAAATTTTCCCGCTAAATTTTGCGGTAAAAGCGTTTGCTAAGCTTGGTGGAAAATTTTTCTCCTAAATTTAGAGGAAACATTTTGCCCGTGTGACGTCACGTGACGTCGCACTTAAAATGTCAGATGACGTGTCATGTGACGTCACACGTCAATTCAGAGGGAAAATTTTCGGCCAAATAGCGAAATGTTTACGCTAAGTGGGATGGGAACAGGAGAGGAGGATGGGAGGGTACGGAGGGGGACCAGCTGGCATACCCTCCCATTTGTACCCTTCCCCCCGCCACCCCAAGAGCTGCGCTCCAATTTGGCATTACAGAGAAATTGTAAATGTCTAATTTTTTTCACGTGTCTTTATTAAGGGGTATCGGTGGACGAGTGGGATAGCGCCCACCAGATCGAAGTACGCAGAGAGAAAGCTCGCGCGGGAGAACACAGTGATCCTGAGCTCAATCCCTAGCCCCGCCCGTAGAACACACTTCCGATGAAGTGAGTTCGGGGAGCACACCACGCTCGCTCCGGTAGACCGAGTGTGTAATCCCGATAGCATTGTTGTAATAGTAAAAATATTAGAAGAATTTAACGCTGCGTAAAATTAGTATTATTTTCATAGGAGTAATATTAGATGCGCACTTATTTTCTGTTGGCAGGAAAGTAGTGCATTGTAGAAAAACAAGCGGATAATCTAGTTTCCAGCCTTGGCCTGTGCGCGAAGGCCAGCGACGGCCAAGAGGCACCTGCAAGACTCCACCAGGAACCTGAAGGTGGCAGGAGAGACACGAAAGGCTTGCTTGAAATGGAACTCGCCCAAATGGGGCAAGGTGTCTTCGAACCACCGTTCATTCATCTGGAAAGTCCACCGTTCTCGACTGATCACGAGTAGGTTGTCGGTCATGAGAGCGGCTATAGTGAAGGCATTGCCCTGCAGCTGCTGATCGATGTCACTTGAATTTCTTGCCTGTGCGTCGGCATCCAGGTCCAGCTGCCTCTCATCTGAAAGTCGTTGGGCTCTCACGGAGAAAAGTGCCCCAACCACGCGCTTCCACTGTCCAACATCGCGGATATCGCTTCTAGCTCGTCCTCCACACACTCCATGATGTTTCGTTGTGGCGAGTGGCGAGTGGCCGAGTGGGCTCGCGCACACAAGCTCGGAGCACGCGGAGCGAAAGGTCGCGCTGCAGAACCCAGGAATCCTGGGTTCAATCCTTACCCCTGCTCGTTTCGATCTATACTCCGTTTCACCTTATGCTGTACCGCAGACAAGGCTAGAAGCGCGAGCTCATAGCGTTGGGAGTATAGATGAGCATCGTCCCGGCGTGGGGACTTGTATCCCTTGCTTGTAATGGCTGATTGTAATGATCAAAATGGATTAAAATTTGGATTAAAGCTCGTGATTCAGCGCAACAATGTGTGGTAACGTGTTTATAATAAGACGACGAAGTTATATATGAAAAAATGCGTATGCACTGTAATATTTTGCGTGCCCATTACTTACCCATCGGTATTGCCATCATTTTGGAGTGACACTAAGTTTTCCCGTGTAGCAGCAACACACTTGGAGTGTGTTTCGACGGGTTGAAGTGCACTCGCTTGTACTGACACTAAATTAGCCCGTCTGACAGGGGTATAAGCTGTTTATAGCTAGGGTTCCGTGGATTTTTCGTGTGCGTCAACAAAAACTCAGAGAGGGCTCACATTGCCCTCTCTTTATCGTCGTTCCAAGCGCTTTCGTACCAAGTTTCCTTTCCCTCCGGGTGGCAGTCCCGTCGCCCGGTTTACGTCGGCCGTGTCTAGTTTCCTCCGGTTCCTTGGGCGTAGATAGTCCTCGACCAGTGTGTGCGTACCTTTCGCCACGATGACCTCCGAACAAGACAATAGACGTCCAACAAGACAAGACAATAGACCTCCAACAAGACAACAAGACAAGACAATAGAGTTTTATTTTTCTGCATTAACCATTTGCAGAGATCACGTCGACTGCCAACTGGCTTGAGAATCGCAATGAGAAAATCATTGCTGCAGATTGCTGGAAGACCATCTGGTTGACCGAGCAGTACACTTTACCCCTTTCAAAACATAGAGTTCCTAGTGGCCTAGTGCCCTACAACGCATGATGGGATCTTTTTGGCCCTGAGAGTTCTACCCTATCGAAAAGACCATCAGAAAAAATCCTGATGGTACATCAGGCTGATGGTCTGACGTATTTTGGGACGTCTAATGGTTTGATGGCGTGATGGTTTGATGGTCCAATGGTTTGATGGGCTGGTGGTTTGATGGACTGGTGGTTTGGCCTGGTGGTTTGATGGGCTGGTGGTTTGATGGGCTGGTGGTTTGATTGGCTGGTGGTTTGATGGCCCAGTGGTTGAATGGCCCGTCATAATTTGTGACATTTTGATGCCTTTATGGTTAGCCAAAGCTTGTAATATTGATGTTTTTTGGATCACCATTTAAGTAAGTGGTGAATCGTTCAGTGCACAATGCTATTTGAAGGCCAAATTCAGCAAGAGGTGAACTTAAGTGTTTATGTTCCGAGTTAATTAGGGCTGGTCATTTGAGTGCTATAATCCCATTTAGACGGTAACGTCGTGCACTGTACAATTACATTGTGTATGAATTAGGTAGAGTCGCACAAACACTAAATAGACCCAACATGAGAGGGCATTTTTTTTTTCTGAGGGCTTACGTTCTAATTACTGCTGACGTCAGGACTCGCCCACGTGAAGGTGCCAGGGCGAGCGCATCAACACCAACAAACTCTTGTTATTATGTCTTTGCCATGGTGGTCTGATGGAAGATTCCAAAAAGCAGTCAAGTTCGGAGATCACTAGCGACAGGGCGGGAAAGCACAAATAAATCAAAATCACAATGAACTGTCGTTTACGGGATTCTGATCCTTTTTTGTTTTATTGGAATTGATACTTTATTTTGTAAGCGCTCCTTAAACAAAAATACCCGCTCACGTGAAGCTATTTAGTATATGGATGACTACATGCAGTTATTAATGATGGTGTATAGAAACAAAGTAAAACAAGGTGCAATATTTTGATCTGTTTATTATATATGCTGCGAACTTGCAGATTATGGGCCTCTCTAAAGGGAATTAGGAGAGCCTGGAATCAAAAAGAAAAAATCATAATAAATATCTGACAAGGTACAGTCAAGTAAATTGTAGGCGTGTACACTAATTGCAGTACATAAAGAAAGTTTGTTACTCGGAAAAAGCCTAGGACAATCTGTGAGGCACTAAAAATTTAAAGCCTTTGACCATAGTGTCTGTGCACATTTTTAAAGACATGCAACCATTGATTTTTTTTGTCACTGACGAATAGACGCCAACAACGGTTGCTGCGGCAACCGTCGTGCGATATTCTTTTTTGTTGCATGTGTTTCCAGCTTTAAATACCTTAACGTTAAAGGAAGTTTTGTTTGCACTCACCTCTTAGGCGACGAAGGTCCGACACCTTCTCGGAGATCTGCTTCCGACGGAGGTCCGACAGTTTCTCTGACAGGTGCTTCCGCACATTTTTGTGAAACTCTGCCCTTTGCTTGCAGCTGTGCCCTTCCTCCCTGAGGTACAGCCAAAAGCACCCTGGAGAACAGAAAAACGAAGCCAAAGAACATTATAAATCACAATACATACAGACCAGATGGTCATAAATTTAAAAGAACGCTTGTCAATAGATTTTAAGAAGTAAGTGGTCAGTTGCCAACTAACGAATGTTCCTATTTTTCCAGATTTCTGAAAGTTTTCAGAGTTTAGAGTGTTTTAATCAGGCTTTTGAAATACTGTACTTTGCAAATAGCACAAGTATTTGTAAAATGGTTTTGCATAAACTGTTGTTAACGTCAAGGTAACTATCGTGCAAGTTGTCCTAATTACATGTGAGGTTCATGTGACAAAGCAATTATACTTGGGAGACTCTTGAAGTAAACTGAAACAGCTATGGGTTAGATTATTCCATGACATCTACTGCCAGAGTTGGTATAAAAAATAGTTTAGATTATAACAGCGTATTAATCATGAGCATAGAGTACACAACTACAAATGCAAAACAGACTAGTTTGAAAAATGTTTCTTCCCTAAAACTAATAGCAAATGTAGCAGATTGTTTTCAGCAGTTGTAGCTACTAAAGACAATGATGAATTTGCTGCCGTGTTGTAAGGTGCTCTTTTTGTATTTTTAGCCTATTTTAATTCATGTATCCCCCACCGCATTGTCATCCAGCTGTGGCAAGTGAGGAGTTAATAAACTTAACAACAAAAATATATTATTGTTACAGAGACCTAATTCCACCAGGCAATATCAGTGCTCTACAAGTAGCTGCTTACGTACACTTTGAATGCACAAGCAGTTAGGCAGATGCCAGAACGAACATAGTTTAAGGCTCGATCACATGACAAATTTTGTTTTTTTGGAGCTTCTATTTTGTGAAACCTGGTTTTGTGATACTGCAAAGTATCACAAAACCAGGTTTCCAGCAAAGTATACTGTGATACTGAAGAAGATGCATGAGCCCTAATTATGAAGCGCGCAGTCCTCGTTTCTGGAGCCAAAATTCACTACCCTCCCCACCTAATCGTGTCAGTCACTCTGAGGAGAGAGACTGCAAGCTGTTAATAGAGCCTTATTTATATCCGAGCCAAAGCCAGAAAAAGTACACGTACATGGTGCGGGGGACCAGCGGGGATGCGTTTATGTCAGCGGGAAGATACAGAGTCCTATTCATCAGTGTTTATGAAATTTTGGAAATAAGCGCAAACGGTATGTGTAAGTGATATTTTAATGGTGCAGAGATTGCCAAAATACCTCAAGATCTACGCTTTTGAGGTTGACTTTTTGTCTTTCC
Organism: Ixodes persulcatus; assembly: GCA_013358835.2. Taxonomy (NCBI): domain Eukaryota; kingdom Metazoa; phylum Arthropoda; class Arachnida; order Ixodida; family Ixodidae; genus Ixodes; species Ixodes persulcatus. The sequence continues at coordinate 4,840 of JABSTQ010002450.1, read as the reverse complement.
TCGGTTTGATGTAGGCCTGAACTGAGCGAGTCAAAGCTATTTGGACAAAGTTTATTATATGCAATAAACTTTAGTTTGCTCAGCGTGAATGCACCTTAATAAAGCAGACTGCGTGTCCTCACTGTGCGTATCTCCCATTCTTTCCCACAAAACTATTAATTTCGCCAGCGCATACGATGAGATGGCGTGAAACCCATTCACGTTTATTACTTGTTGTGCATGAAATTGAATGTCTGAGCAGGCCATCTGCATAAAACTGCCGCATGTTAAATGCAAGATCATTGCACATCATGTGCACAAGCCTTTACCCTGGGTCTCTGTCATACAATTACGATACAACTGAAAGCTAGTTTGCTCAGTTGAACAATTGTGATGCTTAAACTATCCACTAGATTCACACGTCTAATTATTTTCGACTCAAAGTGTGATTCACACAGCCCACTATTCGAGCCGAAAATGAAAAAAAAATATTAGCTCACTTGAGATGGCCTGCACCTTTCGTGGAGTGAGAGGGGCGAACGGCTTTTCCTGCCCTTCCGCCTTTGCCTTGTTGGACATCACTCCAGTGACGGACCGCTCCAACAGCACTTCTACTGGCCATATGGACGTGGCACTTAATTTGCAGAACATAGATGGTGTTTCGGCATCCATGCAAGTTTTCCACGCGCCCTCATCGATGAACACGTCTTGCCCATAATGAACCTGATGAGGAAATCAGAAAGAAAAAGTTTCACTACAACTTGTTTAGTAGACAAAAAATAAATTGCTGGCACTGCATGTTTTTAAAGGATATGGTTCTAAGAAGTACTGCAGAACTACATCGATTAAGTTAGATGTAATTCCCTTTAGGTCTTTTTTTCCCCTCATTCTTGGTTTTGAATGGTCACCATACACAGATTGTAAGTGAAATATTTTGACCTCCTCCCCCGGCAACAAACATCTGTGTCTAATGTGACAGTAACAGGGTGTCTACCAAATTACTGATTTCAAATTCCCCGACGTTTCCGGTTCCCCCCCCCCCCCCCGACTCTTTAGATACAATTTCCTGACCGTTTCTGGGTCAAAGGATGACATTTTAGCAACATTATTCAGCATGGCTGTGCTGACGCGTAACCGTTGCGCTTTGCTCCGCACTGCCATGCTGCTTTCACTGATCCTTTTCCCTGATTTAGCCGTTTTTTTATGGTTTCTTGGATAATTCCTTGACATTTCTAGATAATCCTAAATTCTCCGAGAATTCCAGGTGTCCAGGTTGGTAGATACCCTGAGTAACTAAAATATTGATTGATTGGCTGAAACTAATAAAAGAACACCATTTCCAAATCCCATTCACAGAGGTGCGTGCAAAGCGGCCAGACCTATACGCACAGGCTTTGCAATGACCAATTTACATCAGTATAAATGACGAGAGAAAGTCACTAAGTCTGTCCAAATCTGTGCAGAATAGTAAAAGTAATTTAATAATCTACCCCCATTTTTCTGCAGCCAGATAGAGGCATTATTTGACACGAATTAAATCAGGACCGACGCTTTTTTTCCAGCATGCCACTACATCTTCATGAGTTAAACCTGGCAGGTATGGTACATAGGTGTGAGCGAGAACAACAGCACAGACTCGTGCTGTTTCCCGTTATCTAAAGGACTGGAAACAGCAAGTACATCAGAAATGCTTGAATTGTATGGTGATAGGTGCATTTAAAGGAAACCGTGCATAATTGGATCCAGCAATTCAAGATTTAACGAACGAGCATCAGACAAAGAGCGTCAAGAACATCCCATGGAGTTTGCCGCCGGGGTAGGGTCTCTCCTTGTCTGATGCTCGTTCGTTCAATGTCAAAGTGCCCGATCAAGTTATGCATGGTTTCTCCTTAAATACAGCTATTACGAAACAATTCAAGCATCCCTGATGCACTTCCTTTGTTTCCTGTCTTTCGGCCCACAGAAAGCAGCAAAATTCCACACTGTTCACACGTACACCAGTGCACCACACCCGCCAGGTTCAACTGGTGACGCTGAGTAACAATACCATGCTGAAATAAAGGTTGGTTCTGATTTCGTGCCCACTAATGCTAACTAGCTGTGGCAAATAGGCACTGAATACTAAATTACTTTTTGTCCGCGCAGATTTGTGACCTATTTACCCTCGTAGATTTTTGTGTCATACCTAGCTCTATTAATTTTGCAGTTTATTCAAGCTTCGTTCAATCAAGCTTAGGTCCAAAGCCCATGCAGTTGATTTACCATATCATCAGCCTGGATCCAGTCCAGGGTTACGATTGGACACAATTGCTACATAAACGCCCGGCAAATATTTGCGTTCAATCAGCTAAGTAGCTCCAAGTTGATGCAGTGCCCACGGCCAATGTGACCCCATGCTAGGTCCAGGTAGATGATATGGTAAATGAATTGCCTAGGGCAGAGGTGATGGTTCAGTCAACTTTGCCCACATTATACTAGACAATTCTAGTGTGCCACACATGAACTACAGGGAGATTTAAAATAATTATAGCTTTACCAGTCCATCCTCGCTGACTACGCCAATGGAAGCGTCCACAACTGCGCCGCAACTGAAAAAAAAAGCTCAGTAGTTAAGTAAAGACGCCACATGTTTATGAATTATTACATTGTGACACATACATATAGAAACAATTGTAACGTTAGAAGAATCTGGAGCTTGTTGCTTTTATATTGTTTACCTTGGCACAAATGAGAGGAAACACACCCTCTTCCCCCGAAATGCTTTGCAAAGGCAAATAGAAACCACAGTAAACTTTCGTTAGTTCGACCTCGGTTAATTTAACTTTTCGTTTAATTTGATCGTGTTCAAAAGTCCCGGCGAGTGCCCATATATTTCTATGGGAGGAAAAGTTTGATAGTTCGAACTCTGAAAGACTCCGCATCGGATAATTTGTCCGGAGCGAATGCGCGCGGGCTCACATTGCACGGCACTACGGCAGAAAAACCGCCAACAAACGGCAAAACACGAGCCCTTTGCTGCAAAGCTGAACGTGCGCAAATATGCGCCTGCTCCTCTATGCCGTTGAGATGGACCGTAGCGAATAACACGAGCCAGCGCAACCAATCTGGCGTTGAGTAGTGCGGAGAACCTAGCACGTGGTGTGGCGCAGAGACAGCGCGCGTTCTCAAAGTGCTTTTCTGTAGCATCGTGTGCGGTCCATCTTTCGCGCCAAAAAACGCAAGTTCTCTTTTCCTTTCTCTTTTTTTTTATTTCTCTTTGTCATTGGTGGTTTGGCTGCCCGGCGCCAAAGTCGGCTCGTAAAGGTTTATTTTTCTTTTTCTTTTTTTTTGAGAGCGCGATTTTTAAGGGACGTGACGTTTAGTTACGCTGTTCTCCAGAGCATGCTTCTGGACACACGTTTTAAGCGCAGACCATCCGTGAGTACTCTGGACAATAAAATGAAGTTTAATTTTAACCGTTTTTCAGTCCTTTTTTAATCGTTCGGATAATTCAACCAAATTTCAAGGTCCAGTCGAGGTCGAATTGACGAAAGTTTACTGTACTGTGTTTGGAAGACTTTAATGCACAATTGTTTTTACGAAAATAAGCACTCAAAATCTTGTGCACATTACAGTCAAGCCCAAAAACGAATATAATAAACTGGGACTACTCGGTGTAGGTGGATAGCTTCATCATCATAAACAGCCTTGTGTCACATGAGCATGTTTTTGCATTCGCCATTTTGGCACCCGATTCCTGCATGTGTATGTTTCCCCATGAGCTTGTTTCAACAGATGCAGTTTCAAAATGTAAAAGAAAAAACGCCATCACTTCCAGGCAACCATTAAACGAAAAGTGCTCTGGTACTGACAGAATGTCAGCACCAGAATGTCAGTGCATGTCTCAGGGATGCCCCTGAGACATGCGCGCATGATTGGACAGTCGTCCGCAGCCTCTGGATGACAACAACAAAGTCTACTCAGACTGTCATGATTTTGTGTTTCATGAAATGTACTGTCTGGGGCATGTGCTGTTGAGCCTCCATTGTGTCATCGGTGCGGTAGAATCAGCATCATTATTTTTTTTAATATTTGTGAGCTAAATATGCTTGCGCGTTACAATCGTGCAAACACACTATATACTGACCTGCTGCCATGTATGGCAGCCATGAGGACTACGGTAGACATTGCACTGTTGGCTTTCAAACGTAATACACTCATGCCCCAATACACATAGTTCGCACTTCCCCTTCAAAGCTAATGTGTCAAACTGATTTAATACACTTGCAAACTAGAAGAAAAATAGCCTCTTCCAAATCATCAACCACTCAATTAAAATTCCACAGGACAAATATGTAACTATCTTTCACGACTTGAACAAATACCAGGTTTAACTCGAAAACGATTATTAAACAACGGTCTCAAATTAATTCCTTGAGATACTCCTTTTTTCCACGCACAACATTGGAGTGGAACAAGCCACACAGACATGTCGTTGACTGTGACAATGTTTCTTTGTTTTTAAACCAACTCGCATCTTATGTATAAATAGGTTGTTTTGTGGCGGGAACAGCACTTTAACTATCACTACTTCATCAAGATTGACCTTTTGTTTTTATTGATGGTGCGGGACCTTGAATTTGTGTTTGAGCATGTATTGTTATACGGTTTTCTTTTTTTGAATGTGCTTCGACCCTTGCCTTGCTGCGACGTCAATTCTAATCTATGTTTCTTGTTATAGCGTTGTGTTGGAATGTGATGGCGTCTTATTATTGTTCATTCTGTGTTCGCTTGTGCCACTCCCATTGTATTCCTTCTAAGGAATGATAGTATTCTTAAATAAAATAAAAATGTAGCACACTTCCGATGCTAACCCTTTAAG
>JABSTQ010002449.1:0-25547 GCA_013358835.2 Ixodes persulcatus | reverse complement strand
CAGCTAGCTCATCGCTTTTAATTTTAGAAACATATATTTGTAGCGCAAGCTTCCGTTTTCAAAACCACGGTCAGGAGCCTGTAGCCTTCGCTCTATGTCCCCTTCTTGTTCCTACATCTGCGGCGCATATTATTAAAGGAATCAATAAAATCGTCGAGGTCTCGGAATCTGATGGAAATTTTACCATGGACGCCGAACAAAGGAACGCGACTCACAGATGACTTTCAAGAACCATTGACTTCTGCAGAGGACGATCCCAATGTGCATTTTTTGTGCAGTCTTTTTGACTGGCTGGACGCCTGGCTTGACGTATGGGAGAGCAAGAACCTTACCAGTGGCACGCTAACCAAGGGGACTCACGGAGCACTCCGTCAAACAACCCGTGCCCTTGTACAGATCACCGAATACTGCTTCACTGAACTCGGGCTGAACTATGTCCTGCTGGGAAAGATTCAGACTGATAGCTTGGAAGACCGTTTCGAGAAGTACAGGCAGCTGGCTGGCTCGCAATATCACATATCTATAAGGCAGCCTTATCAAGGTGAAAATAAGCTGTGACTGCAGAGTACGTTGCCGACAATCCCGTGTGAAGACGAGCGATGGGAGCAGCTTGAAAAACAAGTAGACACGCCACGGCCCAGCTGCAACATATAGTTACAGGGGAGGCAGTGTCACAAGCGATAAATTAGACCCTCCGAGTCCTAGTCTCCGTGGCAGGGACCAGGGTACACAGTTTATGCCGCTTTCAAAAAGCCGAAATGTCAAAAATCCAGAGCGGCGCTTACCGAAGAAGATAAGACGGCAACATTTTCACTTGCGCAGGAGAACTACTCTCTTGTCAAGCAATTCGATGGAGGGGGGGCTGTTTTATCCAACTATGTTCACCGTTAAAGCCATGACACACAATTACGTTGTTGCTCAAGAACTCTCCAAGCAGACAGAGTTTATGAAGGTTCCGATCCAGCCTCAGTTCGTCAGCGAGCTTACAATGGAACTGCTGTCTACCAACGAGACTTCTAACTTCGACGCATGTGAAGAAGGACACACAAGTGAGCTCCTGCTGAAGAACTTGTTCTGGTGCAGCACGAACATTGTGCTAAAAAACTATTGTGGAAAGGTGAACGAAAAGCTTACGAGGCTAATCCCAAGTCAAAGAAAAGAAAATGTGAAACCCTAAAATCTCAATAATTATTTTATATTCAGTGCAACAGTTGTCATAGCATTATTATTATTATTTTTACATTGCCGTGCGTGTGCTGTGTCTTAGTGTCGCGAAAGCTACAGAGCGGCATCTAAGTTGCTTGTGTTTGAATTGGTTCAAGATGGATACAAGAAGAAAGTATGGATACACGAGAATATACAATTTGAAGCTTTCTATCGTAGTGTGAATGAAGCATCTATTCGTAGTGTGAATGAACGCGGGTAGATGTGTGCATGAAGCTCTTACAGCTGCATGTGTCCCTTACTGAAAATTATGCTTTAAGTTTGCTACGTTTGGCTGCACTCGGTTAAATCAAAACTTGTGCGCTTTGGTCTAGGCGGCGTCTTTGCCTCTTTTTTGTGTGTTTTCTGCGCTTAATTTTTCGTCTTCGTGTCTCAGTTTCGGATTAATTACTTTATGAAAAACATTCCCCAGTTCGCCTGCAGTTTTGTTTTTATTATAACAAGTTCTCTTCTGGTAAAAAATACATTTAAACACATTACATTTTTTCGTGCTCCAAAAGTCCACATTTTTTAAAGTAATCTTCTTTTCATTAGCATCACTTACGAATTCAGTAACCGCACATGTCATCACCAACTTGATTGCTGCTGTTATGCATTTTGGCGGGTCCCATCACCTACAATAACGTTTCAGGGCATTTACTTTTTGTTTGTTTGTGTCTTCAAACTCCTAGAGATAATTAAAGCACACAAGGTTTGGATGCCTAAAACGAAAACCCATCTCTCTCAAAACGTCGTTAACCTTGTTCTTTCATTACATAACAATAATTGTACGTCCTAATATGCTGCCCGTGTAACAAGATATGTTTCCCAGTCATACAGATATTTATAAATCCTTTTTACCGATTAACAAACGTTTGGGTCAATAAAAAATGCCATTCTTCGTCGATAAATCTATGCGCGACGCCATCAGTGCAGCGCTTTTCCGCGGCGCTCGCCAGCCGACTCGTGTGACGTCACCGCAGGAGCGCTGCGGCCTTCAGCTCTAGGTGGTGTTGACTTTGCCCTCCATCCTCGCAAACGCGCACACAAAAAAGGAAAAAAGGAGGTTACTTTTGTTTGTTGCTTAAGGCGGCTCGACTCGCGGCGTTGCTTGCGTCTTTGTATTTTGTCTTTCGTCGCTTTGCCCGTCTCCACCTTCTTTCGTTTCTTCTTGTGGTCATTTTACAACGGTGTGAGTGAGGTATTGTTACGAATTTGCGAGAATGTCTATCAAGCTGACGAAGCTTCGGACGACGATGACATGCCCAGAAGTTCTGACGGGGATTAAGTTGTTGGCATCGCCCCGTGATTTAGCTGCGAGTGCTGTAAATAAAGGTTTGTTTATTTCTTTCTTTTGCCCCTGTTCTTAAAAATAAAAAAAAAGGTCGACCTATATTTGAATTATTTTTTTTTTATTATTCTCGGTGGGTTCAATAAATACGGGTCGACCTATTTTCGTGGTCTACCTATTTTCGTGTAAATACGGTACGTCCCACGAAACTCCAAATAAAACTTAAAGTTACGTTTGGCGTATCTTTACCCCAAGGTTTCAAGTTACGTCCGACATAACCCAATGTGAAAAGTTACGTCCGACGGAACTCGAGATAAAAAATAAAGTTACCCCCACCCGCTGCCCGTTTCGACCTGGATGAGTTTCGTACCGGCGTAGGTCGTGGTACCGGCACGCGTTCGTGTAATTATTACTACACGCGTTCGTGTAATTACACACGAGCAACACAATTTTTCTAGATCACGGCACATATAGGGGCTTTAGACAAGACGATGGGCCCTCAATCTGTCCTACAAACCAACACGGTCCAAGAATGATGTCTCAGGCTCCCAGCATGCGTGCTGAGAAGTTAACATCGTACATCGTTTTCAAGCATGGCTCCTCGTTCATCGGCTCGATTTAGATTTTCGGTAAATGACAAACCGTGATGAAGCACAATTATTCTAGCTCAAAATGTCACGAACACTTGGCACGCATGCTTACACTGAAGCGCACTTAACTTAATTTAAAAGTAGAACAGAAAGGGGACGAGATTCGCTTACCGCTTCACGGAGAGACTGACACCTTCGGATCCTAGGCCTACCGGACGAACTTTGAAGTCGTCGACGGTCCGGGGATCGGACGAGGAAAGCCGGCCGCGCCGCGCTGACCCAGGCTGACCACACCTGGGTGAACTATGACAGGCGCCGTCGAGTTGAGAACCAGAGTCGCAGCAGAAACGGACCGCCAAACATCTGTTCCGTACAACGTACAACGAGCCGACGTCCCCCGCGCAGCTACGCCTCCGCCATCTTCCCCTTGACGACGGCAAGAAGGGGAAGCCGAGCAGCGGAAGCGGAAGTCACTGGGCGGCCGCTTTTCGTTTCGCTTTTAGCCGACGCCGGCTTCGGTTGCGGAATGGTGGGGTTGTAGCTGGTTGCGACGAGAGGAGCCACGAAAAGGCGCCGAGTTGGCCGTGTACGAGTCACGGTACGAGCAACGGGCCGTTTGCCGCTGTCGACCGGTGACGCGGTGTCCTCGGCTTGGTGTCACGATCGGTTTGTTGCCGTGCACTTTGGCTTTGCTATGCGGTACGGCTGGTGCGGCTGTCGAATACTTGTGGTACACATTATTCGAAACAGTCGCCCCAAGACGTCGCCGTGAAGAGTTGACCGAGGAATTCGTGTGAGCTCAACGTCGGTCTATGTTCCGTTTCGACATGTATGGTATATGTAACGATACCGGTGGAAAATGATGAACGTTTCGATGGAAGATTGCGGTCGCCTTTCTGCATGTATGTTTTGGTGATACTGGTGGTCTTGAGGTATAAAGGTTGTGTTGGAAAGATGTCGGTCGGCTACGTTATCGGACGCAATATTATACCAGCCGCACCAAATTATATCGGCAAGCAAACTGTCTGCCAGTATAGACAGACGCGGAGCCATATCGGTGCCGGTATCTCCAGTTATGCAGACCGCCAAACCAAACTAGCTGCATCCATAATAACAAAAAATTACGTTGGCTTCATACCAGAACAGTACAAGCAGCAGGTATGTTTCTTGTACGTTTTTCCAATAGGGTAGTAGTGATGCAAAACTATCGATAAATCAACTATCGATACTATCCATGGGCGTACCAACCGGGGGGGCAAGGGGGGCGCTTGCCCCCCCAGTTCTCAGAGAGGGGGGGGCAAGGCATGTGTTTTGCCCCTCCTGAAACAGCCGCCACTGGGCAGGGCAAGCAGTGGCCGGCGGTTCCCAAGGAATACCAAGGGTACCGCCCCCCGACCCGCGGGGGCATATTTTTAACGCGCAGGCCATACACACCCTAGCAACGACCCTCACTCCGAATTGGCTGGTTCGTGGAGATAGGCGCTGCCGCCGTGAATATAGGCTCTGGGCAGTGTTCTAGAGAGCGCCACCGTCGGTTGGTCATCAGCGCCACCGTGGCCAAAGAAGGCAATACTGGGACGGCTAAAATCGGCAGCGCCGCCGGCATAACCTTGCGAGATTGCGTTATTACTAATTCCGAGCGTTGTGTTCTCGCGCGTTACACTACCGACTGTTTTAAGAATCTATCAAAGGTTAAATATATAAATGTGCATCCGTGTGTGGTTGTGTCGTTCTAGCATTATGGAGTTTTAGTACGCGTAGGTGCCTTCCTCGATAGGTAGAGACGACCGGAAACGGGATCTAGCAGAACCAAATTTAACATCAAAATATCACGGCCAAATATTAGTAAAAGCAAATAAACAAAGCAGTTTTTTTTACGTTGTGTGCGCGCGTTTCAAGATAATAAAAGCGATGACTTCGTCGAGCTTCCCTTCTCTACAAAAGCGCCCTGCAAAAGCGGAACTAAAAATGCACCCCCCCCCCCCTCCCTCTCATCCTTACCCACCCTTTTTTTTTTTTCCCCCAGGGAACTCTTCCCGCATGAATAGCTGACCTCATTTTTGTGATCAGCTTGTTCCCAGACCTCTCGTTGCCGTGTGAAAGACGATGGTGGAGTCCGAGGAATGTGTTTTTCGTTCAAGCTAGTTGTAGTTTAGACGGTGTCGTACGCAGTTGTTCGGCGCAAGCTGATGCTCGTTCTCGTCGATTGAATATGCTGTTCACTTTTACATAGAACAGAAATAAACGCCACATGGATAACCTTTTCTCGCGGGGTGAGTGAATTTTTTTATTATTTCTTGGGTAGACTTTTTTCGCAGCAAGGATGAAGTTAGGACCGCATAGACACGGGTCGAAATAGAGCAACCATCTTGGGTAGCTACGCGATCATGCTAAAGGCGCAAACGACAGTTCGTTCTGCAATCGGCGAAGCGGAGAAAACGCTCACTTCGGTTTTCAGTAACTACGATAAAACGTCCACAAAACGTCGTTCAATCAAGATATGTCCGTGGAGCAGAGAGCAGTGAGAGTGTCAGAGGACTGATCTGATTCTAGAGTCATCGCATCGAATTCAAAGACAACGCCGGGCTTCGAGCGCATTAATTCCAAATATCGAGTCAAATAGCGCATTTAGAAATGCATCTCAAGTCAGGCAATGTGAACGGAATGCTTATTTTGCACGCTTTATGGCATTTATTCATCTCCGACGGCGTTGCATTTTTCACGGTTTCGACGGAAGGCTGCGGAGCTTCACGTCTGCCAAGCTTCCAGGGTTGCGACAGTCCGGTACGCAACAGTGCCTACAGCTTCGGCGTGTGCTCTTCTGCGCCATCCGATAGCAATGTTAAGAATAAAAGACCAAAGCATGAATGAATCAACACCTTAAAATTGATGCGTGAACAGCCCCACGAGCAAGCAGGCTGGCGAAAGGGCCTTCTCAGTGTTGCAAACATTTTGAGCTAGATGGCGCAACGTGTCACACCAAACTTGACTGCCCGGAGGGTATAGGCAGCGGTTACAATGCGAGTTTCCGAGCGTAGCTTAGTGGTAAGATGTCTGCCTCATACGTAGCGGACCCGGGTTTTAATCCTTCTTTTATTTTTTTTCCTCGGACGTTTTGTTTTGTCGAGGCATTTGGCGATATTTACGACATTTGTTTTTTACGAGTAACACTGAAAAAGCGAATGTTATCGACGAAACATCGCTGAACTAAATGGTATGGACTCTATTTACGGAGGTGCATGGGGGACAGCGGGGCTTGGGTTGCCGGCTGGACGCCGCAAAGCGGCGTGTACGGCGGGGGGAGCAGTGTGAACTAAAGTCCCTCTATCCTGGGAAAAGTGGCGCCATTCATTGTTCTGGAAATGCTCGAGACACGTGCCGCGCACCACATCTGGGAAGAACATGGCGTCTGAAATCTAGCTTAGTGCTGCGCTGTGCCGCCATGATCTTCCCAAGGGCCGCACGTTGCACGTGCCTCGTGCATCGACGCACCTTGCGCTACTTTTGAAACATGAAGGGGCTTCAGCGTGAACAGAGGAGGGGGGGGGGGGAGGGCGGGGAAGGAGGGGAGGGGCTAATGCGCTTCGAGCGATACACGCGCCGTCCGAATCCGAAATCCAAGCTCCCGCGCGTTGCCGAGCAGCCAATCCGGCGTGAGCGTCGTTGCTAGCGGGTCTATCGCCTGCGCCGTAAAAGTTAGTGATTGACCGAATCTGCCGAACTTCAGATTCGTCAAAGGTTGGCACATGGCGAAATTGTGAAAGAAAGTTCGGCAAAGATTCGGCAAACATTCGGCAAATGTCTGCGCACGCGCACGAACGCGATGGGGCCATGGATCGCAAATGGACGCTGCGCTGTCGCTTGGGTAGCATCATACAGTTTAGTACAACCAGTGGTTACGGCGAGGTGTGGAGTAGGCAACACGGTAACTGTGCGTTTGTGAGCCTTTTTCGAGTGTGGTTCTCTTCAATATTTTCTGCCTCAAGAACTGAAGATCGACCAGAATTTACGCAGTCCACTGCGCAAGTGACAAATGATGCGGCGCATTCTGGATAACAAGATTTTCATTTGACCTTTCGATTGATGCAACGAGGTAGTTAAAACATTGACTGACAACTGACAATTGCGCTCAGTGCGCGCAGCCCACTGCCGTCAAACGTGGCAGAGTCACGAGAGCTGGCCAGAATGTATGGGGTGCAGCTGGCATCGTCGTCATAATGTGATACATTTTTCCGCCTTCTTTTTTTCTCCATTTTTACGTACTTTCTGTAGTGTGTTTATTCTGTACATTTACATGTCTGTTTTGTTTTTTCACATGTGGTGGCGGGCTGGCAGGCGCTTTGCGTAAGGATTTTCACCTATCTGCCTAGCCCCGCACGGGACCCTTCCAGTATGTGCAAATAAAATTATTATTATTATTATTATTATTATTATTATTATTATTATTATTATTATTATTATTATTATTATTATTATTATTATTATTATTATTATAACAATCCTGTTTTTGGTTCACAAGTAGTTTGTGCCAAATCAGAATAATATTTCTTTTTAGTTCGCGTTATTTTGCAATTTTCATGTATCTGCATGAAACTAAACAAAGAGCTATCATGCTCGACGTTGCACATGCGACATTCCTAACTCTTCCCATCTTCCTAAACGTCCGTGTGTGTCCTAACTCCAGAAACCGGAGTTTTAAAGGTTAAAAAGTGCGCGTTGCGAATATGGAACGCACATTTTCATGCAACGCTGAAGTCAAGTGACTCAAATCGAAAAAAAAACATACATATTTACAATAATATTGTTATATCTTCTGGTGAAGGCTCAGCAACCGTTGCATTCGTTTTCACGCACGAAACGGTGACTCCCAGTAAAAGTAAGAACGCAGTGATTGCCTTTATTGTAAGAATGTAAACACTTGCAGGCGTGCGCTGATGAAGCCTCAAAATCAAGACTCTCGTAGCGTTATTCGTGACTGCACCAGCTACTACCCAACCTCGTTGTCACGCCACTCTCTGTAAGGAGGCACTAAAATTGCCAGTAAACACACAAAAGCGACACCGATACAATTATCTTGTAGAATATCACCTTATTCAGTAATAAATGTGTCAATAGGCACTACATGTGCCTATTGACTAAATTATACCAGGCAAAAAGAAATTAATTGACTACGGGGCAGTATCCCCCCCCCCCCAGTTCTAGACCGGTTTCCGTCAACTGCTCCCAAAAATAATCCTTGTACTGTAACTAATAATACCGCGTTGTAACTAATAAACCGCTTTGATTAATTAACTTAAACGCTAGAAGCATTGTCAATAAAACGGTTGAATTCAAAGATATAATTCTCAGTTATGACCCCGATGTAATAATAGTTACAGAGACTTGGCTCACGGATAGTATATCTAATATTGAGATTTTTGCGCAGTCTTATAAAATTGTTCGTAAGGACCGTTCCTCCCGGGGGGGGGGGGGGGGGGGGGGGGGTCGCAATCGTTATCAAAAAGATCATTGATTTTTTCCAGCTAAATACAACAGTTAACAGTCTGGTTTGCCCCCCCACGCAAAAACAAGTTGGTACGCCACTGATACTATCGATAGTTTTTTCCAAAACTATCGATAGTGTCGCAGAACTATCGATAGTCGACTATCGATAGTACTATCGATAGTTTTTCGATAGTCGACTATCGATAGTACTATCGATAGTTTTTCGATAGTCGACTATCGATAGTACTATCGATAGTGTTTCGATAGTCGACTATCGATAGTTTTTCGATAGTCTTCTATCGATAGTTTTTCGATAGTTGACTATCGATATTACTATCGATAGTTTTTCGATAGTCACTATCGATAGTACTAGATAGTATTCCACAGTCGACTATCGATAGTTCTGCGACATTATCGATAGTTTTATTACTATCGGTAGTCCGATTTCTGGCGTCTATCGATACTATCGATAGTACTATCGATAGTTTTGCACCACTAGAGCGAACACAGTTGCCGCACCGCCGCTCGCCTCCCTTCCTCCTCTCTTCGCCCTAACTCCCGTCTTCGGCATCTCTGAAAGCTGAACCAAAGTTGGGATGGTATAGGCCCTGTCACACTGAGGCAACAGTTGGTCAACTCTATCCGGCAACACAAGGAAATCGTGTTGCCGGCGACCCTGTCACATCGCGGCAACAACAACAGTCGGACAACATGTTGCTGCCGCCGGCAACCGTGTTGTCCGATTTGTTGTCCGACAACCCTGTCATACCGCGCTGACGGCGGGGACAACACGAGGAACAACGAGGAACACTCCGCCATCTTGATCGTTTACCTTTGTTCGTGTGCAGTGCGGCGTCGCTGGAAATTGCGACTCTGCAAAGTGCTAGTGCGTTCGAAGTGCCGGATATTACAATGGGACGGCATCAACCAGTGACTGTGATTAGAAAACTTGACACAGGGAGTGTTTTCCACCCTTTATTTAATCAAAATGTTCTTCATTCGCTGACAAAGCAGATAGCCCTATCCAAGGAAAGTGAGATCGCCGATATATGTTCGGGATTTGCGCCACCCGGTATGAAGTGTTTCTGTCCTGTTCGTACTTTTGTGCAATTCAAAGTTTACTGTAAAATTGAGTAAGCGCCGGCAGTACTCTAAAGCGTCTTTTGTAGCGTGGTGTTGAGCTGAACTGACAGCGTTTCAAAACTGCGACACCGACACAATCGGCCTTCATAACAATCGGTGGAATAAAACTTTTCGACGCTTTTACCTGCCGCCTGCTATGTGATCGCTTCACTCCCCAAAACGTCCTGGGTATTTTTGAAACAAATCAGATGTCTGGTAGCTGCTGTTTCCAAGTTCCAAACATCAACAACCATGATCATAGTGGTCGTTTTAATGCTTCGATTTTTTAATCTTCGCTTTCCAGGATTATTTTTATTATACTTTATCAGAGGGTGAGTAGGCATGCCATTTTATTTCACTAGCAGTAATGTGAGCTGGTCTCTCGACGGTTCTAATTTCAACAACAGTCTGAACGTTCACGAACCTAGCTGTGACCTTTTCGACAATCGCTTTCCGTAATTACAGAGTAACAACATTCATAAAAATATTTTAGCTGCATGCCAGCCTAATTTATTATTATCTAACGTTTTCCAAGCCTTCATTTGAGTAAGACGTTATTCATAGGGAACCTAGCTCTGCCATCGAAGCTATCTATGTTGTCGCGTTGCCGGCCCGAAATTCGCTCAGCCAGCAATCAAGGCAACACACGTTGTCTAACACAAGTTGCTGCTGTTTTTGTTGCCGAAAGCTGTCATACCGAGGCAACATTTTAGTTGTCGTCCATGTTGTGCTGCTGTTGCCGCGATATGACAGGTTTGTAGGACAACACGGGGAGCGAGCAACAAGTTGCCCGACTGTCGGACAACGTGTTGAGTTGCTGTTGCCGTCGTGTTGCCTCAGTGTGGCAGGGCCTTAAGCGCTTGGGCTAGTTGGGTATCCCATTTGAAAAAAATAAAGCGAGAAAGAGAGAAGAGGGAGCGACTCAAACTACTAGTGTCGCAAAACTATCGATAGTAAACCATCGACAGTACTATCAATAGGTTTACGATAGTCGACTATTGATAGTACTATCGATAGTTTTAGGGGCGAAGCTCCTTAGGGCCTTGCCGTCCGTCCGTCCGGCGTCCGTGCTCACATTGATTGCCATCCCATCTGTCTTCTTAAAAAAAGAAAAAATGTTTGCGCAGTCGACAGGATTCGAACCTGTGCGGGGAGACCCCAATGGATTTCAAGTCCATCGCCTTAACCACTCGGCCACGACTGCGGGACGAGTAGGGGGCTCTGAGATGTGGTAGTAACTCAAGAGCTGGGGATGTCATGGATGAAACGTTGCATGTAGCCGCTCAACGTCTATACAGGAGAAGGCGCTGCGGTCAAATGCATATATAATCGCGTTAAGCTTTACATGCATTCACTCAACGTTTATAAACGAGAGGGCGCTGCGGTCAAATGCTCAAATGCTTACATAACCACGTTCCATACCACACATTCTCTTTCTGACATGGACCGTTGACTTAAGCGGTGGAGATGCGTTCCCACGGCTTCTAGCGGATCCAAGCTGATCCGCTAGAAGAACCACTGGCTCTGCATTTCACCGACCATGAAGCAGTAATAATGAAGTCGAAACGCAACCCGGAACTCAGCACTACCTATGAGGAATAAAAAAAAAAATCATCACCATCACCACTACCTATGAACAAAATCAGTATCATCAGCACCACCAGAGCTTCGCCCCAATCAACATCATTCACCACGTGGAGATGCGGTAATTTTTTTTCGGTAGTTTTTCGATAGTCGACTATCGATATTTCTTCGATAGTCGACTATCGATAGTACTATCGATAGTTTTTCGATAGTCGACTATCGATAGTACTACCGATAGTTTTTCGATAGTCGACTATCGAATAGAACTATCGATAGTTTTTCGATAGTCGACTATCGATAGTACTATCGATAGTTTTTCGATAGTCGACTATCGATAGTACTATCGATAGTTTTTCGATAGTCGACTATCGATAGTTTTTCGATAGTCGTCTATCGATAGTACCATCGATAGTTTTTTGACTATCGATAGTCAGATTTCTGGCGACTATCGATACTATCTATAGTACTATCGATAGTTTTGCATCACTACATGATAGCCGTGTGGTACAACTTATTAAAATAGTTAATGGACGTGTTACTAACTACAAAACAAAAAGAAATAATCGGGGATTTCTCGGCCCTACTGCAAAACCTCAGCGTTTTCTTTCTGTGGTCTTTGATACGTACTTTAGCTGTTTAAAAAGTTATACCGCACTGTTATCAAGCCCTTCGTAAACTTTGGGGCCGTCTGTTCGAGTGTAGTGCGCTGTGCGTCGAAACTAAAGTTCTGGGATGCATTATATGGGACAAAAGGGTGTAAGGTGATACTCTTTTTTTAGAGTCTAGGCCAAAGCGTCAAAGCCATGTAAACTAATACTACGCTTTTTATATAAAAGTTAGTAAGAAAACCTCCCTTTTTCTCAGCAATAAGCTAACAATAGCTGTACCGTGCCCAGAAACGTGTATTAGCGTGGTGTATGGTTATGTTTGTTTGTGCAGATTGCAATTGTTTTCGGAAATATTGAGACCGAATCCGGCTCCACAACTGAAGAGATATCATTAGAAATAATGGGAGCAGAGAATGTGACTCACTATAAAATTACATGGTTTAAATTACACCAAGGTAATACTGAAGCCATCATTAGAAAGAAGAATGATAGGTTTGTTGAATTTAAACAGCTTCTACAAGAGATAAGGCAAAAACACGACATTTTCCAGCAGATAGAACCTTTGCAGATTTCAGAAGAACTGTCAGTTCTCAAACTCGAAAGCTTACATATGGTGGACTCGGTGGGCTGGTGGGCTCGGTGGCTGTGCTGCGACACAGTCAAATAATCCACTCGCTTTCGCTATGCAGGTGTTTTCCTCCGTCATCACCCGTGTGCTGCTTCCTGCTCTACTGATTGCCTTCCCCAGCGTCACCTCGGAATGTGTGCCTACGTATTGTTGACGCGATACCTGTGATTGCCATCTGTCCTCCCTCTGCGTGACGGCACGTGAGGCGACGCCTTCGATCGGAAGCTACACCCTCGACCCAGCACAAGTAACACCATCATCATCATCGACGGACCCAGCGATGTCAACTATAAAGCTACGACAGCTTCCCGCGCGGCTCTGTAGGCTCGGTGGCTGTGCTGCGACACAGTCAAATCATTCACTCGCTTTCGCTATGCAGGTGTTTTCCTCCGTCATCACCCGTTTGCTGCTTCCTGCTCTACTGATTGCCTTCCCCAGCGTCACCTCGAAATGTGTGCCTACGTACTGTGGACGCGATACCGGCGATTGCCATCTGTCTTCCCTCTGCGTGTGGCGACGCCTTCGATCGGAAACTACACCCTCGACCCAGCACAAGTAACACCATCATCATCATCGACGGACCCAGCCATGTCAACTATAAAGCTACGACAGCTTCGCGCGCGGCTCTGTGGGCTCGGTGGCTGTACTGCGACACAGTCAAATAATCCACTCGCTTTCGCTATGCAGGTTAGTAAACCGTATGTTATTTATTCTAAAAAATCAAGTGATTACTTTCTCGTACAGCTGCCGAGCCCGCAGTGTTGTGTGTCTATTGCCATTGAGTGTGTTGAAGTTATGCATTCCTTGTTAGTGGTGTTGTTGTCCGGCGACGTAGAGACCAACCCGGGACCTACGGAAGCTATACTTGCTGAATTAAAAAAGCTGTCTGTCGGGCAGGCTCAGATAATTTCTCAGGTACAAGACCTTAAAGCCCAACTGCAAACTACGGACAGAAATATAGCCAACCTGAATGAGCGAATGGCTGAACTAGATGTTCATTACAGAAAAATTGACACCTTGCAATCTGACCTCGAGACGACACGCGCTGATACTGCTCAAACATCCCATATGGTTTTAGAGATGAACGCCCGAATGGACGATGCTGAAAACCGCTCACGGAGAAACAATTTAATATTTTACGGCGTTCCTGATCCCGTCCCACATGAGACTTCTGTCCAGTCCGAAGAAAGAATCATTAAGTTGTGCTCTGATCACCTCCACGTGACGCTTCAACCTACAGATATAGAGCGAGCTCACCGTCTCGGCCATCACACAAACGGACTCTGTCGCCCATTAATCGTAAAACTAACTTTTTTTAAAACCAAGGAGGCCATTCTTTCGAACGGCCGTAAGCTAAAGGGCACCGTCTTTAGCATTGGCGAAGATTTCTCGCGCCCCGTCCAAAACGCCCGGAAGCACTTGGTTACATTTGCTAAAAACAAGGCAGTCCCATTCTCGCTACGCTACAAAACATTATTCATTGGCAAACAACGTTATATGTTTGATGAGTTGTCACAAACTGTAAAAGAAATGGCATAACAATCACCAATCTATCAACGACCAATGAACCGTCCTCAATCCACCCCTCGTGTAAATACTTCCTTATCTGTTATCTTTACCAACATACGGAGCTTCCTTTCAAAGCGGGATCTTGTATCTAATCTCGTGTCGTCATCCAGCAGTAATATATTACTACTAACTGAAACATGGTTAACTGCCGACGTCACTGACGCTGAAGTCCTTGCTGACTTGCCAAATTTTCACATCTTTCGAAATGATCGGAAAGGCGCACGAGGTGGAGATGTACTCATCGCCGTCAGCCAACAGTTGTCCTGTTCTCTCATTACCATTCCCTCTGATATTGAAACATTGTGGCTCATCTGTCGGGCTACTCCACAAACAGTTCTACTGGGCATCTGCTACAGACCACCAAATTATAGTACCGAATTTTCCCGTAAACTAAACGACCTACTATGTCAACTTTCTGCAGAGTACCCAAATGCACGAATTCTTCTTTTTGGTGACTTTAATTTCCCAAATATTAATTGGATTGACCCATCACCCTTAACTGTAAGCAGCTCAGAAGAAAAAGAATTCATTGAGGTTTGTCTCAATTTTAATCTCACCCAGCTGGTAACAGAACCAACGCGCGTCGCTCGCAAATCTGCAAATATTTTAGATCTCATATTAACCAATCAACCTGACAGTCTATCATTCATAAACTACCTTCGAGAGATTAGTGACCACAAAGTTATTCATGCTGTCTTCGAGCTTACTCCTGCAAAACGTCATACCGAAAAGAAAACAATTCGCTTGTACGATAAAGGAAATTAGGAAACTATAATTAACGAGCTGAACACCTTTTTTCCAGTCTTTGAAGCAACATTTCACAACCAGTCAGTTAATGAAAATTGGTTGATCTTTAAAAATAAGTTAAACGAACTAGCAAATAATTTCATCCCCTTGTTCAGTTTCCACGCAGATCAACATAAACCGTGGTTCACTAAAACCCTCAAAAGATAAAAGAATAGAAAAAACGTCTTTTCCGCTCACCCAAGCTGTCGGCTGGCCCTAGTGCATGGGAAAAATACTACGCGGCTGAGGATGCATATTTAACCGCAATCCGAAACGCCAAGTACTCTTTTTTCCACGTGGACCTACCAAATATGTTGAATAAAAACGCCCGAAAATTCTGGCAAGTGATAAACCCTCAGCAAAAGCACACTGTTGCCATTATCAATGAAATGGGCGAACTTGTGAATGATGCTGAATGTGCAAACGTTTTCAACACCGCGTTTTCCTCAGTTTTCACTGCAGAATCTGATGTGTCATTTACAATGCTCCCTGCAAACACCGAGTATCCAATGTCTCCCGTCACTTCTTTTGCTGACGGCATTGCGTCAGTAATCGATAACATGAAACTGTCATCATCAGCCGGCGTAGACGAAATTAATTCCAAATTTCTAAAAAATACTAAACACATCTCTGCAGCATATTTGTCCTTGTTTTCTCTCAGTCACTTTCTACAGGTAACATTCCGGAAGACTGGAAGGTGGGAAAGGTCGTTCCTGTCTACAAATCAGGTAATAAAGAATCCCCATTAAACTACCGCCCTATCTCTCTAACGAGCGTGCCTTGTAAAATCATGGAACACGTCATTTTTTCTCAAGTCATGCATTTTCTGGACTCGATCAACTTCTTTCATTTTTCGCAGCACGGCTTTCGTAAAGGATTCTCCTGCGAAACTCAGTTAGCCCTCTTTCTTCATGATCTGCACATTAACCTCGACTCTAACATACAAACTGACGCCATATTTTTAGATTTTTCAAAAGCATTTGACAAAGTACCTCATCAGCGCTTGCTACTAAAACTTGCTCAGTTGAACTTAGACCATAATATCTTACGATGGATTAAAGAATTTCTTAACAACCGCTCCCAATCTGTCATAGTTAATAACCAGTCTTCTAATCTCATCCCAGTCACATCGGGCGTCCCCCAAGGGTCTGTTCTTGGTCCGCTTTTATTTTTAATATATATTAATGATTTACCGCAACATTTATCCTGTAATATTCGCATGTTTGCAGATGACTGCGTAATCTACCATTCCATCACTAACGTATCGGACCAATCTGCCCTCCAAAACGACCTTAACCACGTGCTGCAATGGTGCGACCGTTGGTTAATGTCACTTAACTCTAGTAAATGTAAAATTATGTCCGTTTAACGCCGCCGCAATCCCCTTTTCTTTCCCTATACCATCACTACCACCCCCGTAGAATTAACCGAATCATATAAATACCTTGGAGTCACCCTTTGCAGCGATTTATCTTGGCGTACGCATATTACTAACATTACCTCATCTGCTAACAAAACTCTGGGATTCCTGAAACGTCAACTACGCCACGCCCCTCAGGAAGTAAGACTACTCGCCTACAAATCACTAATAAGATCAAAGCTTGAATATGCATTCGCCGTCTGGGACCCTCATCAAGTATACCTCATCAACGCACTCGAAGCAGTCCAAAATCGCGCTACTAGATTCATTCATTCCTCATAGTCGTACAATACCAGCGTATCAACCCTGAAAGCTGAATCAGGTTTACTTAGTCTTGCTTGTCGTCGTCGCATCGCCACCCTCTGTTTGTTTCACAAGTTAATTAATTCCCCCCTCTGCATCTCACCTTACATCGTACCTCCCACACGCATATCTCACCGCACCAGTCATCCTCTCCAGGTTGCTCGCCCACGCGCTCGCACTGTCACTTTTTCCGCGTCATTCTTCCCCCGAGCAGCTCCAGACTGGAACGGCCTTCCCCACCACATTGCTGCCATCACCTGCCCATCAACCTTCTTCGAAAATGTTACCAATCATCTCTCATCCTGAAGACTAGCACCTATGTTTGATTATTTTTGTAACCCCACCCCTTATGTAATACCCCCTAAAAGGGGGTCTTTAAGGTAATAAAATGAAAATGAAATGAAATGAAATCTCGAGACTTGATCCAATCTGGAAATCTACACGATCGCTCAGACGAACAATAAAACAGAAACACAGCTTCAGAATATATTGATTACAAAAGTCCCGGAAAGGGATGTTAGGCGTAACCTGTACCTCAATCTCCAGGATTCAAAGACTCGGTAAAGTTAGTGGTAAAATACCTATCATTATGTTTTTCAAGATTTCAATGAAAGGGAAGCAGTACGTCAAAAAGCCAGGAAAACTAACTAATACGGGCATATACATTGTCAGCGATCTTTCACAAAACACATTATTGAAACGTCGGTCAATTTGGTTGAGTGGAAAGGTTGGTAGGCAGTGGAACAAAAGTCGTTTTTGGAGCACGATAAGCTTCGAATGAATGACGACTCTTCTGTCAGGGATGGCGTTGCTAACTGCCGTGCTGGGTTGCCACCATCGCGCTCACGTTCTTCTGATGAACGACGCTCAAGCGCTGTGGTACTTAAACAGATTCGACTGTTAAGCATAAATGAGCAAATCACTGTCAACAAAGCTATGGTGGCAGGAAAGGGAAAGGGGATGGGCGGGAGCAAAGTGCTTCACGGAGTTGCAAGAAAAAACGGCTCTCCTGCAGACAGCAGCGTTGCAAAAAAAAAATATACAATCAATGTAGCAAGCAAAAATTCAACGAATATAATGTGGGAAGCAAAACCAACAGCAATACAAAGCAATGCCAATATTCGGCAGAGCAGAAACAAATAAAACGACAAACAATGAACACAACACATAAGAAATCATTGTAAAGCACATATATGCAGCAACCAGAGAACGAAAGTCCCTCAAACGCAACACATTAGCAATCGCGATCAACGTATAGCAGTGTTTATGAGGTAGATGAGTGGCGCCAATTTTAGCTCTTTCTTTAGTACTTCATGGAATCTATTCTCATTAAAGGCTCAGCAAGCTCATTAATAGGGTGGAAATATACTGATTGATGTTTTTTTTTTTTTTTTATACCGGTTGTAAATTCCGCGCACGTAAAGATCTTTGTACGCATCATGTCCATATGATTATCAACTGGAACCTTAAACGTAAAATCATAGTAATAATTTATAAACATAACGCATAAATGAAAGCGTTCTTGAAAAATAAAACATGGGGCGTTTTGCTTTATCTTCCAGCTCTAATGATCCGTACGATGTTCCATATGCAATATTTTCTTCTATGTGTTTCAATATTCTGTCCACTGATTTTGTCTCATATTAGAACAATGTCTATATAAAGTAATTTTATACCGTAGAATAGATACAGCTAAAGAACTGAATAGCAGTAGTGATATCTTCGTACTCCAAAAACTTCTAATCTTAAACAAATATGCCAAAACGGCACACAGTCTTTTAGTCAAAAATTATTTATGTTTTTTCTATAATAGGTGTTAGTCAAGGTGTAAACCTAGATACTTGAAACTATTATGATATGAAAATTGTTTACAATCATAATTCTTACACAGTGTCGAATGAAGTAAAATTCTTGGCTACAATGCAACGCGTTTGTGAGCAATTCGTATACAGAGTAGCTTAGTTGTGGCAAAATTTGCTGAAATTACATTCGGAAATAATCAAAGCTATTTGCGTATTTATGTCTGTTTGAAAGGACTAAATCAGCATAATCATGGTTTTCAGAGCGTAATACTAGCATTGTATCATAACCATACTGTAATAGCCTAGCCTTCACTCTACGTAGAATGTACGACTCGAAATCTTCCTCCACATCTCCGATGAACTGCTCAAACCGGCAGCCGCACAATGCCATATCATGGAACTCCGTCAAGGCTTTAATTGTTGCCGATGATAGTGCTGTCTTCCTTCCTTCCCGTCTTCCCATCCACCCGATCCTCGTCGCCAATATTTTAACCTCGAAACAATAACCCAATGAAGATTACGCTTGGTACGTGTTTATTCGATGCTTCCAAAAATACAAATAACTAGGCACACTTGCTGCTGCTTCTTATACAAATAGGAGCCGCGCTATCTACAAGAAAATGTGACGTCCCAGTTCACCGACACATGACTCTCGAATGGGCCGGAACGACGCAACTATTATTATTATTATTATTATTTGCCACGGGGTCTGTCTAGAGTACATCGATCCGCATAAAACTTCGTACAGAGACAATCTAATCGTTAATAGATAAGGGAAAGTTCACATTGCAATTTTTACGGGTGCAGCGCTCATAGAATCTGGCGTCAAGCTTTGAGGCTAGTGAAACACCAGGCGGTGGTTGTCAGGAATACCATATTGGTTGCCAACTTCGGAAAAAGACAGGAGCAGCTACTTTTCTCTGTAGCTGGAGGCAACCCACGGCTTTTGAAAGGCCGATAATACAACTTGATGAACATCTATCGTGTCGACAGTGCGAAGGACTTGGTTGCCAAGCTCCCTGTTTGTTTTCACAGGGACTGGGTTCAACGTTTGGCCTTTATAAGCTAAGCTTAGGGTGCCAAAATTTTTAAGGAGAAATAGGGAAACATGGTAATCAAAGATTTGTACACCAAGCTTCGCTATTTAGATATCTTAAAAGGAACTGAGCATAGTTTGTGGTATCACCTTAGTGAAAAAGCGATTTGCATGATAATTTTTTTTGTCAAATGAACACATATGAATCATACAAGAGATATAAGAACATAAAATAACCATACAAGAACTATATTGGATATATAAAAACATATACGAACGATATAAGAAACTTGTAAGAGACTTCTCACAAGTTTCTTATATGTTTCTTATGTGTTCTTATATATATTATACAGTTTTCTATAGTTCTCATATGTTCTTTTATAACTTGTATGATTCATATGTGTTTATTGGACACCGAAATATCTCATACAAATGACATTTTTCAATAGTACAAGACAAAGCAAAATATGTTAAAAGAATCAAGACAGTATAGTTTGGACTACAGGATCTGTCGCCTCAGGAGTTACTGTTGTTGCAAAGTGAAAACTCACTCAGTTGAGGGCGCACGTCGGCATGAGCATCGCCGCTGGTCCCAGCATCAATGAACAGTGAAAAAACAATCGATCATGATAGCAGTTCTGCTTATCTCAATGATAGCGTAATCACATTAAATTTCTTATCTAAAGACTTTTCCAGAGAATTATTGCTTAATTCAATTAAAACTTTCGCAGCTATAGGTGCCTACTTAAACTCTGGGAAGTCCTTGTTATAATTCCGAAATATGGAAGGGGCCCACATATGGTAACAAACAAAATGCCACGAAGCAACGTTGGTCTTCACAATAGCAAAGCCTCAGCTTTTTCTTCAGGGCACCCTACCTTTCTCAGCATGGTATTCAATTAAGCTGTTATACCCCGTTTCACTTTAAGTCCACCAATCATGCAGCACCGAAAGTGCATCGTCACCTCGCTCATTGTCTTTGTGGGTTTGCTATAACCGGCGAAACCAATGAAGCACAGAAAAGGCGTTGGATTGCGGCACATTTACTGTGTGCGTGATTGGCTTGGTGGGTGATAGCAAAGGCACAAAGGCAGCCAGCGTTGAAACTATGTACCTTTTTATGCGCACCTTGATTGGCTTCATCGGTTTGTAATGTCTGCTGGTGTGGTACCCCTATTGAAAAATCTCATTTTTATGAGAAATGTCTTTGTCCAATAAACACATATGTATCATACAAGATATATAAGAACATATAAGAACCATATAAGAACTATATAAGACCTATATACAAACCGTAAAAAAAACTTGTGAGAAGTTTCTTATATGGTTCTTTTATATTCCTATATATCTTGTATGATTAATATGTGTTTATTGGACAAAAGAAATTTCTCATACAAATGGCGTTTTCACTAGGGACTTTCAACCTTCAATATTCAACTTTCAGCTTTCAGCTCTATGAGAACGAATTTGTGCGGAGGACAACGATCAAAAATATTCCGACAGGAAGCTTGACTCGGTCCGATGTTCCTGTGCATACAGACAGCAATATAACAATAAAATCAAACAACATTATCACCTAAACCGAGAAAGCGCACACTGTTTTTTTTTTCAAATAAACAATGAATATTAATGCGCACGAAGACACAGTTGTTACGCAATGTGGGCCAGTTATGAACGAGTGATTCAAGTGCGGAATTCGTACGGAAATAGAAAACGATCAATAATATTTATCGTCAGATCTTGATTATAGATTCGCACTCTGCCAAGTTTGGAAGGTGAGACAAAAGGCGATAGTCTCTACACTTGAAAATAAATTCTAGGGTATTAAGCGATAGTAATAGACACTGACAGATTCCATGATTTTTGTCTAAAAACTGATAGTGCGGCATGAGTACCGTAGGCAACATTTACATTAAAGCGGAGTATACTTTTGTATTTTTGAAAGGTAGTTTCGTTCGTTTTTAGAAAAAGCTATCACGTGTTTTTTTTTTTTCAATTTAAATGGCTTTTTCTTTGACAAGACAAAACTTCGTTCCGAATCAAATGAAACTACCCATGTTGGTTTCAAAAGCTAAAAGTGCTGCCGGCACAGCCAGTTAATTGATGAGATAATACCTTTTCAATTCGCCATGACGTCGTAAGATCACTGATGCCAAAGGTGCCTTCATGTGAAAAGAGTATTACGAAGCCTCGAGGTTACTCGGAGAAAACAAAACTGATATTTTTGTCCTAAAAAATGAAAGACGTTTACAATCCCCTGTAACGCCGAATTAGAGCGCAGCTCTCGAGGAGCAGAAAGGAAAGGTACGGAGAGGAGGCTGTGCCCGTCCTCCTTCCTCCCATTTATTTCCAGCTAAATTTAGTGGGGGATTTTTTCCGCTAAATTTAGCGGGGAATTTGTTCTGCTCAATTTAGCGGCGAAACGTTTACCGCAAAATTTGGCGGGGAAAATTTGTTTCGCAGAATTTGGCGGCAAAAATTGTTTGCTAAATTTAGCGGGGAAATTTACCCATAATGCACCACGCGGTTACGTCGACGCCGTCGGCGACGGCGACGCCGCTCAAGCCGGAAACGGGCACCTAAGAGCTGCAATCTAAAAAATGAAGGTGCGAAAATGATGCACAAGCCCTGATGGGATGCAGCCTTCAAACCATTAAAGAAGGGCTCTCTTTTCTCACCACACACTTGTATGTTATCGCGAGACGAGGCTGAAAGACGACGGGGCGCAGGGCACGTGACAAGTGGTCGGCCGAAGAGACACGAGCTATCACGTGAAAGAGCGTGCTGCGAGAGGCCGGGGCCGGGCAGGAACAATGGAGCCGGTTTGGCTCATGGCAATCCCCGGAGCGGTGCACCAGCGAGGTTCGTGCCAGGACCGGCGGGAACGGCGAGCCCTCGCCATACCGGCCTAGGCCATTATGACCCCGGAGTGGCTCCGCAGCGACTCACGGGCTATGATAACCCGGAACAGCTAGCCTAAGCAGCGCTGACGTGAGAACGACGATTCGCAGACCGTGACACGGGCTCCGACTGCGAGCTCTGACCGACGGGAGACAACCAGGGTCGGCAGGCGCCAGCTGCCGGCTCTCGAGGACGGGCACCCAGGAAGTACAGCAAACCCATTTGCTGTCTTCTCGTTGTGTTGTGTCACTCCTTGGGACACGCGTGAATAAGACGGATTAGGCCGCGATTACTTTAGAGCAACCCCACAACGTAACGCGTTAAAAGTAGCGCGTTACATGTATTTGGTTACCTTTTGCTAACGATATAAGACCTTGGTCACTGTTTGGGAGAAAGAAGGAGTAGTTTATCCTCTTCAATTCTTCTTAAATAACGAGAAACCGTATACGAATACGTTGAATTCATTCGAATACGCCTCGAATGGAGCATGAATAACGCAAGTTATCCAATTTGATTTCTGAACCAGCTCGCTCATGCGAGTTTCACGACGAGAAACCGCAAGACATACAGTTAAAATATGTGCACAAAGTATTACGGTACAACCATAGCTATTGCTAAGCATATCCATTCGACAGGCTATTTGGTGGATGCTAACCTCTATCCTGATAAGCCTTCAATTAACAAACGCAACGAAGTCCGTTAGGTTAACGCTTATGAACCTCCTTTTCCGAACTTTTTGTATGTTCTCTGCTAGATTCCTTTAATGAAACAAATCTACAGCTGAAGGTGGTCATAACTAAGGTTCTGCGTTTTTGACGCATACCAGTTTGCGGAGTTGCCACTGCGGAGTTGCCACTACGGAGTTGCAATGATTCCGGAATCATTCCGCCCTTCCACAAGCCCAGAATTAAATTGGAATGGAATGAGAATGGAATATCGGCAGCAGGGGGCAGAATGAAATGGGAATGAAATTAGGTTCATTTCGCCCGGAATGGAGTGGGGATAGAATGGGCTCTGTTCTTATGTGAGCTGTGTCAATCTGGTCAAAGGGGGCTTTCGAAACAGCATCATTGCACTTTAGAAAACTGACGGCTTGGTTATCTGACCGCTTTATGCTCTTTCGAGGATGAAAGTGGCACCTCTAGTGAAGCAACCGAAACTGTAGAGTTGTTAGCGGACAAGGTCTCGTTTCTGGCGCAGCGAGACGCGGCAATGTGGCTGTTGGGACCATGTACGATTACAGAACCGGTCGCTGGCCACCAGGCAGGGACAATGCCTCACCGGCCGCGTTTCTTGTATGGGTGACTCCTCACTTGCCATGTGTCCTCGAAACGTAAACGATATATACGGTTCGTTTGTGGTGAAAATGGGTGGTTTGAAGTTTTGCCCTATGTTACGAGCCTTTCACTCTTGGTTGCGCCATGGATACCCGCAGTACCACTTGCGCTAGCTGTGACCACCTTTCGGTGCGGTAGAATCAATGATTTCGGGGTGTATTTTGCATAGTTTGGCAGTTGCGTATGCATTTCATAACGTCAACTTTATGTCAGTCTTGTACACGCTAGGCTAAAAAAATTAACCAATTACAAATACATGTGATCTTGGTTAAAGGTATTCATTTAGATTACTATATTACATGAGAAGAAAAGTAATTGGTCGTTACTTGAAAACGTAACAATTATTTTTACGATTATGTCGTATCTTCCAACCGATATAATTTTTGCCGGTTTGAAAGCAGGTCATCCGTACTGCCAATAATTTTAAGTGAAATCACCAAATTACAAAATACTTCTCTTCTTAAGCAACCAATTTTGGCAAACCATCCTCCCGTCACGGGCTTGGTTCGAGGATTCATTGGTAAGAAGCTTGTAAAAACGAAGGAAGAGGAGAGAAAAACAGTGACGGTGACAAGTAATTTTAGTACTTCCGAAATGATTAAATTTACTCTTGAAATTACTTCCTAATAAATGTAATAAAATATTACGAAATTACTCCAAAAAGTAATGGATTCCCAAGCAGCACATTGTGAATGGGCCATCGCTGGCAAGTGCACTATGGCCAACCAGATTTTCGATGGCCCAAGCTTGGACAAAGTGCTTGGCAATAGCAGTGTTTTGGTCCTCGTCTGGTGACTTGCCATTCACTTTATGCCAGTCGCTGGCCATTCACTTTAGGCCAGTGACTGGCCATTCACTTTAGGCCAGTGACTGGCCATTCACGTTAGGCCAGTGACTGGCCATGCACCTTGGGCCAGTGACTGGCCATTCACTTTAGGCCAGTGACTGGCCATTCACGTTTGGCGAGTGACTGGCCATTCACTTTAGGCCAGTGACTGGCCATTCACCTTTGGCCAGTGACTGGCCGTTCACTGTAGGCCAGTGACTGGCCATTCACCTTTGGGCAGTCACTGGCCAGTCACTTTCGGCCAGCCACTGGCCATTCACTTTTGACCAGCCCCTGGCCTTTCCCGTTTGGCCAGCCACTGGCCATTGACTTTCGGCCAGTTACTGGCCGAAAGTGGCTGTAGTTATACACTTAATATATAATTAATCACAGACTGCCAGAAAATTTGGGTGTTTCTCAGAAGACTGTCAAGAGTTTCGGGAGGTCAAGTTTGAGAACTCAACCCCAGAAACGAAGCTGCTGCAAGGTTGCTCAATATTTCTTGGACTTTTTGAGTACTAAGTCTTACGACGCTGGTTGCGACCACCATTCCAGTCGTCCGTGGGATCACGGATGGTATGTGGTCCCACCATTAAGATGCCCCAGTAGTGCAGCAGTAAAAAAAATAAAAAAGTAACTTTAGGTGAAGGGACAGTGCAACGATTTTCAGTTACAATATTTTTCACTTTACAAAGCTTAACTGGCACTAATTGGAAAAAGAAGCCTTGATTACACAGTAAAGGTTTTTACACACTTAAGGGTGTAAGTCAGGTTGTCCCTGGGCTAACACCCTTAAGGCGTTCAGGCAAGCACCCTTCATAATGGGTGCTTGCTAACACACTTTGGTAAAGGGTGCTTGACATGAAATGGGCACCTGCTGGCGTGGCCCAGTGGATGCTGGGCCACACCAGCCAATCCAGCACCGGGAGAGTATCATGCGACGTTTTGGTTATGGGGAGTTCAAGGTCACATGACGCTCTCTCGACGCTGGATTGGCTGGGATGGCTGGTAGCGTCCGCCGCGCTCGGACGAAGGGTGAAATGAAGAATAGGCCCCA
>JABSTQ010002448.1:0-18293 GCA_013358835.2 Ixodes persulcatus | reverse complement strand
AGGCTTTATCATGAATTTTGCTTTTGGGCCCTTCCATTTTTTAAAAACCTACGATAGAGGAAATTGAACTCTTACAGAATAACTGCATGCCTTTTGTATAGTTTCTGTCATATATTGAACCAAAGAATGCATATCAACAATAACAACACAAACTAGATGTCAATGGAAACCTGACTGGGGGTTCACTGCTGGTGGCATATGTTAAAAGCAGTAGAAACTATCCACTAATACTACTTTCCAGGCAAGCGATAGGTGAAAACGATCACCACCACAGTGTACCCACGTCTTGAGATTTTGTTGCCCTTAATCTATTTGATAATTGGTAACGGCAGGAATCAATCTTCAGGGCCACTACACTGGTAGTTATTGTGTTATATCCGCATTCTCTTAAGCCTATCGCACCTCAGCTGTTGCTTGCCGCGGTGGTGGCGCTGCGCTTAATGGCCAGTCTTTCTATACATAGTTCTCACGTGACGTCACTTCCTCTACTCCCGCACGCCGGCCGCCATTTCCAGGTGCTGTGAAGCAGACACGGACCTGCCGCCGTTGTATGTGCGCCGCTGGATGGGAACTTCGCTACGGAATTTGTATCGCCCGTACAGCGCGATGACGAAAGACATTCACCATGAGTTCTGTACTTCCTATTTCGAAGAGCTTGTGAGCCCCACACGGGCTCAGTGCGAGTCTAAAGTGAAGATTGTGTGACGGCATCGATCCGTACACGCTACGCGTCGGCGCGGACACCAGTCCAGATACGGACGTGCGGCCAGCCACGACGCATGTGGACAAAATTAACTACCTGTTTTTGTTGACGAACTACGTGTCGCTGCAACAGATGAAGGCCTTCAAGGCCTGGATGCCCATAACTATTTCACGAGTGCATGGGTGAAGACCCTGGCAGCGATGTGCCTCCCATCAAAACGTATCGTCGTTCTGAGCGAGGCGAGTTGACAGGCAATAAACAGCGTGTTAATGAAAGTCGAAGAGCCAAATGTTTGCCTGCAAACGAGGAGAGGGGGCCCGTACTTGCCGCATTAGAATTCGCAGCATTTTAGCCGAGTAAACTTGGTGCCGCCGCCGCAACACCATCAACACATGTGTGCTACGAACACTAAACATAACAGAAATGCTGTGAGAAAGGTAAAAGCAAATCCTGCACACTCTTCGAAAAAAGGGTATCGATAGTCCTCCCTTAGAGGAGGAACGGTCTTGTAACCTATGTTCCTTTAGAAAGGGAGAAACTTTTGTCCCTGAAGCAGGGGAGCAACTAGTTCCTCCGTCGCCTGCATCTCATTATGGCGGCCCTGAATCGAGCAAATTAAGCTCAATAAGGCTTAGCGAGGACGCTACGTCTCTTCTACGGGACGAGAGGAGCAGCAAATGAAACCGTAACACGAGCTTTCCGCGAACTGTGTTTATTTCCGAAGCCAGATTTACCCCCCACAGGTACAGAAACTTGCGTTTCGAAAGCAGTTATTCAGTCTTCTCGTCGACAGCACTGCGATGTTAAACGGAGAACAACCGATACCCAGTTACTTCGCGCACTTTACGTCTTACCTTGGTGTTCCTCGAGTCACAATTCCTTCGTCAACCGCACATCACGGAGGAATGGCAAACCCAATCCGCGAAACTAAAAGCCGCTCTCAAAAGAACAAACTCGAAGCCGCTGTTTATCGCGTAGCGTGAAAGAAGGTTAAATCGCTTGCCACCAGATGGCAGGGTAGCAGAGTAATTGCAAGTAGCTTCTAGGCTAGGTGGCGTTAGGTACTGCCCAATTCATGTTCTACAAAAAAATAATGCGCTTCGGGATCTTCCGGAACCTTTACTATACACACATTACGCATACTACAAGCACCAGGTAAACATTCACTGAGCACATACACATACAATGCACATAAAACCACCAATACAATGGCACGCTAACCCGAACACACCCGAGCTCTGCGTTTCCGTCTTTTATACTGGTCGTTTTGAACGTACGGAATTTCTCGGTGACTGAATAAGCAATAAAAAATTATTCCCAGCATGTTGATTTTTTACAGCAATGTCATACCTCTGAGAATATTTTGAATGGCTCAGGAGATTAATCTCTTATCAAAAAGCAACGCTCGATCATGCCGTAATTATTTGAAAGCCAATAAATCAAGCCGCTCCAATGCGGTTCGAAGCCATGAGTTTGTTTCCCTGCACGGCACGTCGTAGCCTGTATTTCTATTTTAGTGTTTTTTTTTTCTATCTGTGCTGTTCGCGCAAGGCTGCAATTGCCGTCTTGAATTAATCTCTGTAGTGCGGATATTCACTCAGCTGGAAGTGATGCTACACGGGCTGGGAAATCGCTTTTCGATCAACCTGAATGCAGTCAAAGCCGCGACTTGCGGCAGGTGTTAAGTGTACGGAGCTACGCCGTGGTGAGCTCGAAATCTTCTAGGGCTCATCCCAGCGCGCCACTTGGAGGGCAGTTTCTCCAGGAACCGTAGTATATTTAAACAGCAAAATAAAGAGTAGCTTTTTTTTTCGATTTTACCTATTATTATTTTTTAATGCTAAAATTCCACACTGTAAATATGCGTACTTTTCGTCACGATTTCGTACTGTTCAGTCCTTTCCCCAGAGCGCAATTTCTCTCGGGGACGAGACGACCGACAGTCACATTGGCCACTGTAGAATAGGAGCTTACTGTTCAGACCAGCGTTCCAACATGACTATCCGCACTCCGCACGTCGATTGATTGCACCTGATTCCTCAAGTGGTATTAAACTTTTAAGTGTAAAGTGGAATGTCAACCTGCGACAACCCGCCCCCTCCGATCACGTCCCGACCAGCGGCATCAATGCCCGACAGTTTACGTCATCTCATCTTGTTGTTACACCACTGATACGCGAAAACACAGTCACATCGGCGATCATTCCAGTCTTCTGTTCACAACCCACAACACTGCCATCACGATGTTGCTGTATGTTGCTGACACGCACAAATACAGAACCACGTTGAACGACGGTTGCACTCGGCATCGGAAAACAGAACCGAACAAAGCACGGAAGGCACCCAGGCAGCCGGCAGCAAAATCTGTTTGTCTTGGACGCAGTTCCTGCGATTTCCATAACGTCGAAAAAGTCGACACAGTTCCGCGTGGTTTCGCTACTGTAATTCCGCGTGAGTCCGGCAATCCGGAGACGGCCATCTTGGCCAGTGTACGTGGCGCTACTGGCACTGCTCCGGAACTTCGCTGTTTCTAGCGGCTTCGTTTGCTCGTTTCATAAAATTAGTGATAAAAACGTCAATGCAACCGAAATTTTCTGCACATTTGATGTAGAAGACGAAATTAGAGGCGGCCTTCGCTGCCGCTGAAGCTCAATCAACTCAAAAGCATTTATTAAACAACGTGCGCGACCTGCTCGAAAAACGAAACCGAAAGAAGATGAGTCGGGAGGGCGAAAGCTTTCTCCCGTCTGCCTGGAGAAGGTGAAAAACGTTTCGTTCCTCCCTTTTTCTCGTGTCCGCTTGGGGGCGCGTCAGTGGAAGGGAGGAAAACGCGCCGTTGCTACTTTTTTCCTCCATTTGTTCTTAGAGGGCAGTGTGACACTACCAGGCATCAAACACTGCTTCAATCGCTATGGCAATGCGCACAGAGTGTGAACAGAAGCATCCAACAATCCACGTACAGTTGAGAAACGTATTTCTTACCGGTAATGAAGTGACGATCGCCGACACGGACGTTGTCCAGGTTTTTAAGATCCTTCCAATGTATTCGAGCAAGCCAGAGGCTTCGGCGTTTCTCGGACATCAGCTTTGTACGCTCACTCTGTCGCGTTGTCACCTTTGGCAAACGGTGTAGCCCTACATTTGGCTGTGTGTTACTCTGCAGTGAAGAGGACTTGCCTCTGCTTCGGCAGCGGAACATTGCGCACATCGTCATGACTGTACAACTGCGACCGCGACTCTACACCGGAAGAAAAAAAATGTGCACTATGTGTGCCGCAAATGCCGTAACGACGCAGACAGCGCAGCAGCGGTTAAAGTTACCGGCGCCGATTCCGAAAACGAAACTATGTCAGTAGCTGGAAATGGCCCTGACGTATCCCATAATCACCGACTGTGACGTCCGTGAGAAGTATGTATATCCGACGACATCCCTTTCCTCGGAATAAGTGGGGAACAATTGTGGCTACAGACTACAGGTCTAATCGGTCTATGCAAACGACTACTTCTTGTGATTGCTGCCGGCTGCACATGTTTCCCTGTGCTTCGAGTCAGTCCTGTTGATGTCTGTTATGCAGGACCTTGGTTCAGTCGCAGCCTGTGCGTCAGTTTCGTAGGATGCCGCACCAGTCAGAATGCACAATACCATTTTTGGAGGTAGACATTCAAGGCTGCACATCGTGTGACAAACATTGTAGGTGTATTTGATCTGTGCTCAGTACGCCTCATTCTTCTGTCTTTAATTGCTGTCGTTCCATTCTGGTGTGAGCACCTTGGAAGTGGTTGCCACCATCATGTTCAGGTGATAGCTCATTAGCAGCTCGCTGCGTGAGAATCACTCGACCACTGGTGTTGCTCTGTACGACAAGAGCGCCAGGTTTATGATTGTAGACTTCTTCAGGAGCTGTTTCGCTGCCGTTGCCGTTACTCTGAACATAGTACGGGCTTGAAGTCACGTGGTTTGCTGCCCATCATTGTACAATTTGTTTGAAATCTGCGAAAGCAAACTGTGGACCGTCGTTTTCTCGGCTTGTTCTTGGTACTCGAAAGTATGCGAAGAGTGGTTCCAGGACACAAGCGATGTCCTTTGTCGTTTCCCCTTTCAGCTGCTCCAACTCGAAGAATCTGGAGTAGTAGTCTATCGTTACTATGTAGTGAAACTAGCTCAAATTACCACTTTATTACTATCTAGGTTTTTCCTTCCAATGTGAAGAGATTGATGCCGATGGTGTCCCACGAGTTCTCAAGCAGAGGAGTTAAAAGCAGTAGCTCTGCTGCCGGTTTCCGATGGTTTTAAAAGACTGGACATCTTTTTACATACTCCTGTCACCAACGTCTTTTACTGAATATCAGTAAGGGGCATTGGTGGCTGTGTATTTCAGGGCACCACATCAATGGTCACGTAGAGCAAAAGCTTGCGACACAGAACTCTGGGACAATGGGGTCGATAGCCACCACTTCCAGTTTTGATAGTAATGGATATTGTAGCAGCATACAGTTGTTTAGCAACTTCTGTATAAGGCAGCAGACTCTCTGGTGTGCTCGATTCTCGGCAATGATTTGACAATCCCTGGATGTTTGGGTTCAAACCGACTAGGAAATTTTGCCAACTTTTTGCGACAAAATATTTTCAGTGTTTCCAAAAGGTTTGCCATGAACTTGTGGCGACAGAAAGACGTTTGCCGGTTTAAAACAAACAAATCTTTATCACCACTTTTAACAAAAAAAAAATAATTTGCTAAAAATCCATTTTGCTGCCGCCGTGATCCCACACTCTTAGAAATAATGGAGGAAAAAAGTAGCAACGGCGCGTCTTCCTCCCTTCTACTGACGCGCCCCCAAGCGGACACGAGAAGAAGGGAGGAACGAGACGTTTTCCTCCTTCTCCAGGCAGACTGGAGAAAGCTTTCGCCCTCCCGACTCATCTTCTTTCGGTTTCGTTTTCGAGCAGGTCGCGCACGTTGTTTAAAAAATGCTGTTGAGGTGATTGAACTTCAGCGGCAGCGAAGGCCGCCGGTAATTCCATCTTCTAGTCCAAACGTGCAGAACATTTCGGTTGCATTGACGTTTTTATCACTAATTTTATCAAATGAGCAAATGAAGCCGCAAGAAACAGCGAAGTTCCGGAGCAGTGCCAGCAGCGCTACGTACACTGGGAAAGATGGCCGCCTCCGGATTGCGGGACTCACGCAGAACTACAGTAGCGAAACCACGCGGAACTGTGTCGACGTTTTCGACGTTATGGAAATCACAGGAACTGCGTCCAAGACAGGCAGGTTTTGCTGCCGGCTGCCTGGGTGCCTTCCTTGCTGAGTTCGGTTCTGTTTTCCGATGCCGAGTGCAACCGGCGTTCAAAGTGGTTCTGTATTTGTGCGTGTGAGCAACATAGCAGCAACATCGTGATGGCAGTGTTGTGGGTTGTGAACATAAGACTGGAATTATCGCTGATGTGACCGTGTGTTCGCGTATCAGTGGTGTAACAACAAGATGAGATGACGTAAACTGTCAGGCATTGATGCCGCTGGTCGGGCCGTGATCGGAGGGGGCGAGGTGTCGCAGGTTGACATTCCGCTTTACATTAAAAAGTTTAATATCACTTGAGGGATTAGGTGCAATCGATCAACGTGCGGATAGTCATGTTGGAACGCTGGTGTGAAAGTAGGCTCCTATCCTACAGTGCCCAATGTTACTTTTGGTTGTCTCGTCCCCGAGAGCGATTGCGCTCTGGGGAAAGGACTGAAGAGTACGAAATCATGACGGAAAGTACGTATATTTACAGTGTGGAATTTTAGCATTAAAAAAGAATAGTTTTGCTGTTTAAATATACTACGGTTCCTGGAGAAACGGTTCCTGGAGAAACGCCACGGCGTAGCTCCGTACACTTAACACCTGTCGCAAGTCGCGGCTTTGACTGCATTCAAGTTGATCGAAAAGGGATTTCTCAGCCCGTGAAGCATCACTTCCAGCTGAGTGAATATCCGCTCTACAGAGATTAATTCAAGACGGCAATTGCAGCCTTGCGCGAACAGTACAAATAGAAAAACACTACAATAGAAATAGAGGCTACGACGTGCCGTGCGGGGAAACAAACTCATGGCTTCGAACCGCATTGGAGCGGCTTGATTTATTGGATTTCAAATAATTACGGCATGATCGAGCGTTCGCTTTTTAATAAGAGATTCATCCCCTGAGCCATTCGAAATACTCTCAGAGGTATGACATTGCTGGAAAAAATCAACATGCTCGGAATATTGTTTATTGCTTATTCATTCACCGAGAAATTCCGTACGTTCAAAAATACCAGTATAAAAGACGGAAACGCAGAGCTCGGGTGTAGTGTTCGGGTTAGCGTGCCATTGTATTGGTGGTTGTATGTGCAATGTATGTGTATGTTCTCAGTGTATGTTCACCTGGTGCTTGTAGTATGCGTAATGTGTGTATAGTAAAGGTTCCTGAAGATCCCGAAGCGCAATATTTTTTGTAGAACATGAATTGGGCAGTACCTAGCGCCACCTAGCCTAGCTACTTGCAATTACTCTGCTACCCTGCCATCTGGTGGCAAGCGATATAACCTTCTTTCACGCTACGTGATAAACAGCGGCTTCGAGTTTGTTCTTTTGAGAGCGGCTTTTAGTTTCGCGGATTGGGTTTGCCATTCCTCCGTGATGTGCGGTTGACGAAGGAATTGTGACTCGAGGAACACCAAAGGTAAGACGTAAAGTGCGCGAAGTAACTGGTTATCGGTTGTCTCCGTTTAACATCGCAGTGCTGTCGACGAGAAGACTGAGTAACTGCTTTCGAAACGCAAGTTTCTGTACCTGTGGGGGGAATCTGGCTTCGGAAATAAACACAGTTCGCGGAAAGCTTGTGTTACGCGTTTATTTGCTGCTCCTCTCGTCCCGTACAAGAGACGTAGCGTCCTTAGTTAAGCCTTATTGATTTCCTATTGCTCGATTCAGGGCCGCCAAAATGAGATGCCGGCGACGGAAGAACTAGTTGCTCCCCTGCTTCAGGGACGAAAGTTTCTCCCTTTTTAAAGGAACATAGGTTACGAGACCGTTCCTCCCCTAAGGGAGGACTATCCATACCCTTTGTTCTAAGAGTGCAGCCAGTCTGGTCGTTCGGGCAGGTCTCGTGATCCGTGTCTGGAACGCGCCACTGCGCATGTCACACGGCGTAGCATCACTGCCACGCGTCTTGGCATGGCAGACATTCCTATGGTTATCGCTTGTCCGCTACAAGGGCTCCCCCCCCCCCCCCCCCCCCCCCTAGAGGAGTCTCTAGGGAGATGCTTTGTCCCAGAGACGAAGCGACTTTTCTGGCACTGGGCGGGTTTTAGAGGTGGTGCCGTGTGTGGGGCAGAGGAGGGCTAAGATAGAGGCTGGACGCTTGAAACGTCTGTTTGCTCAAGGTGAGCAGGTTTAAGGCGGTCGATGGAGATGGTGTCTCGCCGCCCGTTCAAGTCTAGCAGAAAGAACTTCTCTCGTCTGTGCAGCACCTTGAAGGGACCGTCGTAGGTTTGGTCGAGCGGTTTCTTGACTGCGTCTCGACGTACAAAAACATGTGTGGCTAAGGCTAACTCGTCGCACACATACGTCGGGTGGCGGTTGTGGTGTCTTGTTGGTGTGGCAAGAAGGTTCTCCATCACTTCTCGAAGCTGTGTGACATAGCTGAGAGGATCGGGCACGGTGGAAATAGGTGGAGTGGCAATCATTTCAGCTGGGAGGCAAAGCGTCTGACTAGGTCTGCGGCAGTGCATCCGATGTCTGTCTTGAGGGTGGTTCGCAGGCCTAGTAGGACGACAGGAAGCAGTCTGGCCCAGTTGTCAGGGTCGTTGCATGCTTTTAGCGCGGCCTTTAATGTTCCATGGAACCTTTCCACCAGGCCATTAGCAGCGGGATGGTACGCTGTGGTACGAATGCGAGATGTTCCCATGAGTTCCATGACCTCCTGAAACAGCCTCGATTCGACCTGTGGCCCTCGATGGGTAGATATAGATGACGGAACGACGAAACGCGATATCCAGCCGTCGACTAGGGTCTTCACAATTGTTGTCGGCTGAGGCAGTCGTCCACGACTTCACCTGCTGGCGTGACGACTGCCTCAGCCGACGTCAGCGGCCTTAGGGGGGGAGCCCTTCTAGTGGACAAGCGATAACCATAGGAATGTCTGCCATGCCAAGACGCGTGGCAGTGATGCAACGCCGCGTGACACACGTAGTGGCGCGTTCCAGACACGGATCACGAGACCTGCCCGAACGGCGAGACTAGCTGGGATCACGTTCGGGCCATCAATTTGTGGCGACAGAAAGACGTATGCCGGTTTAAACACAAACAAATCTTTATCACCACTATTAACAAAAAAAAATGAGCTGCTAAAAATCAATTTTTCTGCCACCGTAATTCCAGCCAGTCTCGCCGTTCCGGCAGGTCTCGTGATCCCTGTCTGGAACGCGCCACTGCGTGTGTCACGCGGCGTTGCATCACTGTCACGCGTCTTGGCATGGCAGACATTCCTATGTTTATCGCTAGTCCGCTACAAACTCACCACAAAGGATCTCAACTTTTCTTGAGCGGCGATTAAATTGCAGGATCGGAATGTATTTTAAATTTTTAAGGGAAGTGGAGTTAATCATAATCAACTGTTGCACTTCTAAAGAAACATGCACAGAAATTTAAGACAGCCAATTGTCAACAACATTCAGGCTTGTAGTCGCATGGCCCCGTCCTGGGGCATCCCAGTATAATGGGACGGGATTCACCATAGAAAGTTTGCCATAAATATATGTTATGCCCAGGCACCTTCGTCCTTTCATAGAAGAATGAAAGTAGTCGGTGTATAGTTTCACCTAAATAAAGTGGAGCTTGCGCCCTCTGAATGGAGATTATTTTCATAAATACACTCCACCTAGGAGATTTCCTCTGAATCTTCACATTTACACTGACCGCTGGTTAGCAATTGATAACATCTGTTTGCTCTACCGACACTTAATGCTTAGTTAACACAGTTGGTAGAGCACTCCAGTAGCCCTGAAAAGGTCCCGCTTTCTATCCCCGAACCAGGCGGACTTTTTCAGAGGCCCACCGATTGCCTGGAAAGCACGAGTAGCTCTCCAGTTTGATGGAACTGTGCATTGACTATTTTCCTAAATCCACTCCACCTAGGGGATTCCCCAGAATTATTGGCACCTAATATTACAAGTAATGCGTATGAAATTATGTTCCTTGTACTCGTTTCGGGAAAGACACAGTCACCAGCCCGCATCCTGCTGTCGCAGATGTGTGAGTCCGGTGGCCAGTCAACCATGCAGGGGTAGGGATTTATACTTGTAATTGAGTAGGCTGACAAATTAAATGTAATTTACCTCTTTTTGGAATCACTAGTCCCAAAACTTGAAATATAATTACAACTCATTACAATTATTTGCAAGGTTGGAGCTTAATTCTACATAAAAAAAAGTTTTGGGAATTTGTCTCATTTGCCTTTCCTTCCGTGCATAGCAGCTAACTTCGGCAGCGCAAAGACTGCGCCTGGGCATCAACCATATGCACCCAGCTGAGCTATTGTCAAAACAACAACACATGCCAGAGGGTGCCAGATAATGTGAATGTCCCATCTTCCGGTGTCATGGTAAAGATAAAAGGTCCAAATGAATGAGATCTTTGTGTGCACATGCCTTGTGTGACTCATTTGCAGAATAAAGTGCTAGTGCCACGGAATGGAACGCGAACGGTGGAGCCATGGCTATCAACACATGCAGTGGCACCTAGAGGGCTTTTTGAAACTAATGACAGGGTGCAGAGTCCAAGGCGTTAGGTCCCACTAAAAAATGTTTGACCCTCGCTCAGCGCATCCAAAGCTTCTGCTGCGGATAGCTGACTGTATGCTTGAAGCTCCGTCACCGAAGGGGCCTACGTCCCCCCCTTGTCGCCCACTTGCACGTCAAGAAAACCGAGTAGGTAGATGATATGATCTGCGACTGCTCGGGCAGTAGTGCCTGCATTTGCATTGGTGTCAAACACGTAGCAAATACAGAATAACGGATTCTGGTGAAAAAGATGTACTGTGTTACCGAACTACAGGTACGAAATGTATTTCAGAAATATTATCGCAGTACATTTGTATCGCCCCTGGTGTACCGCAAGTGTGGATTGAAAGCTGAGGCAGTTGGCGCAAGGCTGTCTTGTAAGGCTTTACTGACGTGAGTCACCAGAACCACGCCGAGGCCCAGGTGATAAAGCTGGCAAGCACCGTCCTTGCAAAGTACGAGGGGCGTTCATAAAGTTCGTATTATTATCACGAAGGAATAGAGATTCAGCAATCAAACTCGAGTAGGAGTTGACACATTCTCTACATATTCGCTACCAAAAGTTACCCACTTTTTCTAGCGATGCACCATATGCCGGAGGCCATTGTTATAGAACTCCTCGTTTTGAGGGTTCAGGAATTGCTCCACTTCAGGAATCACTTTGCCGCCGTCCTTGAAACGCTTTCCTCTTATTTGGCCACACTGGAAGCGCCTCCGCCATTTAACCAAAGTGTCATAAACTGGGGTGTTGTCCCCGAACAACACTCCCAGATTGGAATGAATATCCTTGGCATTGCTTCCCTTCAAATGGAGAAGACGGATCACTGCATCTGCTTGGTACCGATGGTCGGTGCCATTTTCGTTTTGACTCCCTAGCGGCGTTCCGAGCCACTATAGCACGCGATGTTTCTACTGTGCGAAAACTAGAGGGACGCGCGCTCATGTTGATGCCTGTTTTGTTACATTTTTTTCAATTCTTTGTGCCGATAATACGAACTTTATCAACGCCCCTCGTAGTAATGCTTCATCGACGAGAAATTAAATTAGTTTCCTTGCACAACCGTAGCCTCTGAGCAAAAAGAAGAAACAAGTCTCAAATGCTGCAATTGCCCAAATGAGACTACTGACTTATTTAAGAAGGAATGTGCAAGCTTTCTTGCGTAGCTATCAGTAGACTTGTGTGTAAAAGTGAGAAATTGCTCGTTGACCCACTTTGTTGACCAGCGATGTGCCAGGCATATCAATTCCGGAAGCGAATAAATTTATCGGCCTGCTTGTACAAGGCTTATTCAAAAGAGATACACCTCGGCGGCGGTATAACGTAGAAGCTCGTATGTGCCGAGCGAGGGTCGAACATATCTTGGTAAGATCTGTACCCTCACATTCCGCCGTTCGCGTTTCATTCCATACCGGTAGTACAAGCGCCGGACATATCAGCTACTACAACAGAACGCCGACCAAAGCACTGAAAATCCCAACTTTTGCACTTAAAGCATTGTCTTGCCTTGGAAGCTGGATTATTAGAAACAACCGAATTTGTTATTGAAGGGGTGGACACAAGAAAATAATCGTCCTTTCTGCCTTGTAAAGCCGGCATCACACTGCTTATATGTCGTACAAAAAATCTGTCTGCCAACATGTTCTAAAACGAGTCACTGCAACATCAATGCTTCGTTTGCCACGAGGCAAGCAATTCAGGTAGTGACTCAATTTAGAACATGTCTGCAGACAGTATTTTGTATGATGTATAACCCTGGCTTTAGGCACGAATCTGCAGCAGGGACGATTAGAAGGACGGGTTTTGGGTGTTGGTACAAAATGTTTTTTTAGCGTTGCCATCGCTTGGAATGGGTTCAACAAAGGGGAGCTGAAAAAAAAGGGGGGGGGGGTGGGGAGGTTAGGTTAGATTGCAATTTGCCCTCGTCATTGAACCGCACATAAAAGCAGTTGCGGACTAAATTCATACGATTGATACTGATAATGACTACCTTGAGCTATAGTAATGTAGACAGTTGGGCAAGTTGGTATAGATTGAAAATCTTTCGTCAATACATAGTTGTGCGTGTGCACTTGT
Source organism: Ixodes persulcatus (assembly GCA_013358835.2). Taxonomy (NCBI): domain Eukaryota; kingdom Metazoa; phylum Arthropoda; class Arachnida; order Ixodida; family Ixodidae; genus Ixodes; species Ixodes persulcatus. The sequence continues at coordinate 5,712 of JABSTQ010002448.1, read as the reverse complement.
ACGTCGTTTACATGTTCCTCTTCTCAGTCCCCGTCCTTTTCGTGCGCAACTGTAACTATGTTCTACCTTGAGCTGCCACTATTATTCATTCACCCCTACACTGAAATGTGAACATTTCTAGTCTCCCTAAAAAGTTATACTTAGACCACATGACCGTGCTCCCAGCTCACACTTTGATCTCAAACTGCAATCCTCTGGCACCATAGTCAACAGCTAAATGGTCTAGTTATTGTGCGATTCCTGAGAAAACGAAAGAGGAAAGCATATGTGCACTCTACGAAACCTTTACTTCGTGTCACTAGAAACCGCAATTCAGTGCCAGAATTGCCTCAATTGAAAACCCATTCCGGCCACATACCATATTTACTGGTTTCTCAGACCACACCAGTGATAGTCTCTCACTTCCTTTGCCCTTTCAATGCGGTATGAAAGTAAAGCGGGATGACAGCCATTGGTGATTGTTTGATATGTTTGAATGATATGCATGGAAGCATTCTCCTGGGCATATGAGGAGTGGCTGACGAGAACACAACTGTGGGAAATATCATTCATATAAAGATTGTGAGCCACCTAACAGGTGTAGTAACAACTTGTGAACACCATGGACAATGATTGTCGCTGTCTAATTTGGCTTTAAGGAAGCATCTCAGAAAGCTGGTGTGAAGAATTAGTCTAAAACTCTAAATATAAATACTTTTTTTTTTCGGATAAAAAAATAACATTTCATAGATATTATACAACAAACATTTTAACTCGGCCTTCTGAAATTGATACAGACAACCGAAGGCGTGATTGCAATCAGCCGTGCTGCTGGATCGTTTTTTCAAATCTAGAATGCCAATAAAACCCCAGCGTCTGCCCCTTTTGATAACGCGAAATCAGCCGGTTCCATTAGCCCAGCTCCCAAAGCGTGGCAATTTTTGAAGCATCCCTTGCAGGATTTCCCCAGCTCTGCTCGGTGTTCACTGAAGTAGCTCTAGCTCAAAGGTTTAGCGACTGTATCACTGAATCAACGAGGTAGAGGGCCTTACAGCGATATACTCGCAGCTGAAATTGACCCCCAATTGGCCGCCGCTATCCATGTTGCACAATTCTGACCACTAGACACGTGACCTTATAGTTTTACATCTAGATTTTAATGAAGTACCGCGCACAAATAATTGCTTATTGATTTTTAATAACAGTACCAACGAGACGACAAGTTACATTTCTTTTGTTTTAAGCCCAAAATGTGCTTTTACGACAAAAACTCGGGCAGCTTCGCAATGCCTCTGCTAGGTGCCGTCAGCCGCGGTGCTGTATTTGGGGTTTTTATCGGAGCTAGGCACAAATCTCTGGGGCCAACTGTATTGCGAAAATAGTTTATAATGTTCTTATACAGCGATCGCAATACAAATCTCGGCTCAGTTTTGCGTAAAGGTCTCACAATTTGGTGCGGTCCTGTGTCTAGTGGTCAAAATTGTACAGCATGGCGGCAGCCAAGTGGGGGTCACTTTTGCCTGGTGAACGGGATACCAGTTTATTACTCTAAGCCCCTCACCTTGTTGCACTGGATGTTAAATTCTGCACTGTTAATTTTTGCCCACATGACCACCTTCTTGCAAAGCATTAGGGAAACCAATTGCGACCTACTGAGAGGGCTCGGCAAATCACAGCTCAGAAGCTGTCCTAGTTAAAGAAAGTGATTTCTGTGCCTTCACACTAAGCATGACATGTCAGGTGCCATGCTATGCTCAAATCAATGGTATACACCTGCTTTTTGGCCGAAGCTGCTGCTTGGCTGTCATTTGAAAGGCTGCCTCAGTAGGTCACAACGATTGGCTCTGTGTGAGCTTTGTGGACAAATGAATGTACTAGTCTATGTCTAGGGGGTCTTCTGAAGTGACACATAATTGTGATTTATTACTTTTCTCCTCCTAATTGCAACTTCATATTTTTGCAACAAACTAGCTGTTTCAGAAGTGTATAATTAAACACACCACCAACTACATCCCACAGAGGCGCCACCGTGGACAATGCTGCAAATGATGGGGCATATGGCAGCCGTGATGCGACCTATGTAGTGTCGCCGCCACCCCCCGAGACGCCAAGATCTCTGCGTCACCTCCCAGGAAGAGGTGGCCAGCTGCAAACGGTGAGTACCTCAATAACTCCTGCTAACGGGCTCTTTCTGAGTGTCTGCTTGATTCTGGTGTCGTGTGCTAGAAAGGAGTCTGGTGCGAAATCACCAGATCTTTTTTTGTGTGTAGGAATGGGAGACAGTTCTAGTAAGCTGTTTACAAGTTTGCTGTACTTTCATCTGTGTTAGGAACTTGCATTTGGAAATTGGTCTAAACCATATAGGTATTCATTGCCCACACTTGGACTATTGGAAAGAGTTTTCTTCGCTCCCACAGTACTGCTGAACAGATCTGAGACATGTATAGGAGATGTGTCTGTTTCCTTGAGTTGGAATGCATCAAACTGCGTTTGGGAAAGGGCGTACGGGCTGGGCAATAAAGCTCGAGCTAGAGAGCAGATGTTTGAAGTGCAACAGCCACAATGCTACAGCAGCCTCCATGGCTCATGGAAGAGCCGGGCAGTGAATTCGTTAGTGACATCATTATTTGTGCTTTCTTTTTAAGATATGTAATAAAAATTTCAATTCTTTTTTTTAAAAAAAGATGTTGGCAAAAAATAATTTCACTTTCTAAACTGTGGCCTCATTCGCAAAAAAGTTATCCCGCAAAAATTACAGAGTTTACAGAAGTTTGCAACCTGCAGTCTGTGATGTCACAAACTTGCAGGCCACATAACCAAGCTGCTTTCGTGCACTGTTTTTCATCACAAACTATTTAAGGTAACATGCCATTTATTTATATAATAGAGCTAATTTTTTGTTTCTTCTTTTTTTTAGTTTTGACCTTTTGGCATTTTTTTGCAGGAAGGACGCTTCGGTCCGAGGTGGTGTCATTTCAAGAGAGGCGCGATCAAAGTGAAAGAGTACTGAAAGAGCGTCAGCTCAACCTTGACAAAAGGAGGATCGCCCTTGATGAGAACCGCTTTGCGCTAGAGCAGCGAAAGCACGAAGAGGAGGAAGAAGACAAGGCACAGGAACGGCGTTTGCAAGTAGAGGAGAAGCGCCTGCTTCTCGAGATCCTTTCAAGGCAACTAAAAAATTGAGTATATGCAATAAAACAGGAGTGGCACAACATCAAGATCAACTCTTTGCAAAGAGGAAGACGAAACAAAGGCACAAAGACGAAATGCGGAAATACATATCTTTTTAATAGGAAAATGGGATTAACCTATAGTAATGTCGACAGTTGGGCGAGTAGGTATAGCATACGTTTTTTTCTTTCAGGGGAGGGGGTGGGGGCTTCATTCTATGTTTTTGGTAACATCCTTAGCGTTTTTGCCTTTCTATTTGTGTTGCATTAAATATCAGTTGTCAGTAGTGCTGTATCCTTTCTCACTCATCTATCCTTCCTCGTCGTTTTGTGCTGTTAATTTCTCATCTCTCATTAATTTCTCATTTCTCATTTTATTAATACCAAGTGCACTACACTGCCATAATTCTTAGACTTGCCAACTCCACAAAGATGGGAGTACTAGGGGGGACACCAAAATACTAAAAAGGTTTTCCATTACAAAGTTGTTTTACAAAGACAAAATGTCACAACTTGGGTATAGACATCATTGAATACAATTTATAAACGCACAACTAGGTCAGACCAATGCTAGGGCTAGGGACAACCAAGAGAAAGAACTTTACTCGAAGCACGAGTGTCCTTTTATATCATGGGCACGCGACTCGGAAGTAGGCGCATCAGTTAAGCAAGGCCAAAGGCTTTGTCATTTTGTTTTTTTAAATAAAAACTCGGACAAACAGACAAAATTGATTTTCTGTTATTTACTTAAGAAGTGTCAGAAATTAACTCCCACAATTGTTTATGCAAAGTCCAGGAGTTTTTGCAAAGCTCCTTTAAGATGGCAGTGAAATATATGGGCTCTACAGAACAACGACGGGCTTTTCATCTGGAGTCAGGTGATGAAACACATAACATTTATTGGACACAGTGGGGTCAGGTGACGCAACGCAGGCAATTGATTGGACTAACAAGCAGGTATCTTTCCCTTGTGGTACCCCATTTCAATTGCCCCGCATGAGAAAAGAAAAAAAGTTATTACCATGCCTGAGCTGTGGCGCAATCAAAGTCTTATGACTTAAACAGTTGGAACACTGTTTAAATACTCCTGCAGCGTAGGAGGGTCCAGGTCAAAAACGCTTGTGACCTGGCTGCCATGCAGACAAGTGTGGCAATCGGTGCGCAGTGTAGCCACTTTATACATGCGAGCCACTCGCTGCTTAAGGATCTTTTGGTGTTTTTTTTTAAATCCACAAAAGCAAATTTTGCCACAATCTTCCCGAACCCCCATTCGACAGCTTGTCGGACGGTGCTCATATTTTGTTGAAGTGCAGCTGAGCTGCTATGACTCCTGTCGTTCCGTAGGGCTTGAGAAGGAGGGGACCCTTAGGGTAGGCAGGGTCTCCGTACAGCACATAGGAGTGTCCCTGTACCAGCCTACGTAGCCTTAGGAACGGGGGGCTTCCTCGCAGCATACCTGCAAGTACAGTGCGATTGTTAAACTAGCATAGTGCATAGTGGGTGGTGTTGAGTAGAGAGCTGGGGAATGGATATTTATAAAAGAGCAAGAAATAAAGAAGTCCAATAACAGTATTCTGCCTTTAGTTACATATAATTCCCGTGGTAGTATTATGTGCATGCACATCTTATCGCATATATAACATCCAGCTCCACCAGCGACAGCTTGTAATTACCTCTGCACGCGTCAACTGCTCCATGAGGCAGTAGTCCGTAATGTTTCTAAGCAGTAGACACAACTAATATACATCTCTGCCAATGATGCTGCAACTGTTAATATGACACACATTGCAGAAACATACTGCACGCACCTGCATCCAAAGAAACCATACATATCTAGTTTCATCTTTAGACGTTAAGCCTGTACTGATTGAAGCATTTGACGAAGATGAGTACTGTAAACGACTTATTTTTTTTAGGGCTCAATATTTTGTGGTTTAGGTCAAAGATGAAGTTTGGAATTATTCGCAGGTTCTAATTTTCGCGAGGCAGTGGGATATCAATATAGCTTCAAGTGTGTTTATATATTACCATAATTGTTCACGGGACCTATTTGCAAATTGTAGGCGATTCGCAAAAATTGTGAAATTTAAGTCCCGCAAAAATTGAGTCGTTTAGTCATCACCTGCTGGTCTGTATCCTTTCCACGAATGTCCGATATACTTGGGTGCAGATTAGTATGAATTCAATAATTTTCTTATCTTTTTCTTTAGAGGCTACACAGCAAATATGAGTATGGCGCTGCATATAATTATACTGCTGCATTTTCCCACGAAAGTAATATGCCACAAAGCAGAATTTCACTCAAAATATTAAATGGACGAATCTGGTGGGTGAACTCCGAGAAGGGCCTCCTGTAAACCTTGGATGCCACTGGCATTTCGCTAAAACACTTTGCCCTGAGGAAAGCAAAAGTTGCCGTATTTATGAGTGACACCCGAAATCTTCATTTGGGAAAAAAACCACCCAGGATGCGAGTTCTCTACTTCACACTCCTGGGATCAGAACGGAAACTTGACATCACAGCGGCGGTCCTGAAGAAACTTGTAAAATGTCAGCTGCCTCA